>SNQJ01S0158653.1:17228-39200 GCA_010110895.2 Picea sitchensis
TCCTTTCAATTATGATATGTTTATTTTTAGTGACCTACATCTTTATAATAAGGTGATCATATGTGTAGAGGATCAACATCATGATGACATAGATAACATCTTTATAATAAGGTCATATGTGTACAAATGTTTTCTTTATATAATAACGACATATATACCTAACATAAGTATAGGGTTAGTGTTTATGTATCTTATTAGTCCCTGCTTCAATCAAGATTTGTTGGTGTTTTTTTGTCAGGTCTTAAAAATTAAAAGAGAGAAGAAAATGACAATCAAATACTATCAATTCACCGATCAGGGTTGAGTTTCAAGAGAACTTTCATATCTTTATCAATGAAAAGAGAGAGAGAGAGAGATTATAGCTACAATTGAAAGGAAAAGGGTATGTGGATTCCATAAGCATTTAATGTTTTCCTATTTTAGTCATCATCTTTTGGCGCAGATCCTACGAAGGTGGAGAAGAATTTTAAAAAACTGGAAGAGTTTTTTCTCAATCACGGGTTCATATCCAAAAAAATCTCCCCGTTTTGTAACAACTATTGTGATTCAAGAGATATGATGTTATCTTTGACCTTTATTTTCCAGCAAAACAAATTTTCTATTTTTAGAAAGTAGTTTACAAGATTTTCTCTTTTGATGTAATCAAATCCAAAATCATAGGATAGTGGTTGAGCTCGACCTCCTCATCTTGGGGAAGAATCTTGCTTATATATTTGAGCATTTTGAATGTAAAAAGAGGGGCGAGGTTGGTAGAAAGTATAGTCCTTTTGATCCTTATTGTAATATTCTCTAAATCTGAATGAAACACAAATGCAGAAGTCCTGAACTTTTTATGAAAAATATTCTAATTGTGGTGGTCTGAAGTCTATACTCTTATCTTTGTATGTACTTCTTCTGTCCTTACTTTCATCTTCATTTTCTTCTATTTAAATTGGATAATTAAAGGGTTTAGAATTCATCTGATGATGCTTTAGACTCAAGTAATCTAGACTTTGTTTCTCTTCTTAACTAGGTCAGAATTCATCTTTCACGATGCTTTGATTCTGTTGTATGTTTCTTTTCTTTTTCCAACCTACACAACCAAACTCAAAACTGAAATTTCATCACCTAATTTAGCCTTTGTTCCTTTGGAAAGTTCTACCTACGAATCGTTGTTTTTATTCATTTTCAGGGATTGACTCCATTACCCAATGGTAATTTCTCTCTTGCTTGTCCTACCATCTCTTTAAAACAAAAACAAACTTATCTTATATCAGAATCCGACCTCTGAGTGTTATTATTGAATATTTCTTGAGTGTGAAATCCTTTTGATTTTTGAGAGAGCCCTCTCTGATTGTATAGGTCAGAAATACAATCTAAAGTTGGTTGAAATAGTTACCTTGGGGTTTATTTGATACATCCCAAATAAAATACCAAGTGTTAACATTTTGGCGTCGTTGTTGGGGAACGAAGGTGAAATATTCCCTAGGATAAAATGACAAAGATCATATTTGACTTCTGATGGTGAACAGAGGTCAAACTCTAGGTGGTTGTACCATTCACTTGACAACTCCAATCAAGCTTCAAATGCGATTTAGAGACTCCACTGGAGAACGCGATCCATTGACAAAGGTATGAAAGGACATCATGGGAAAAAACATGTACCTAAAGCTGAGTTTTCTTCAAGACATAATATTTTTTGTTATTGATTACCTTTTATCCTTTCCTGAACATGCTAAACAAAAGTTTATTTACCTGCTGCATTCAAATGATGATCATGAGAATCCTACACTTGTATATCCTTCTTTTAAATTTGTACATATATTTCCTCATTGTATCATTGATTTTGATGAAAATATTCCATCTGAGCCATGTGACGATCATAACCAAGTTGATGAGCCTCATGAAATCAAGGTTGATATCTCACCTCTTGTACTTGATCCAACACCCTCCAAGATTCAGCAGAGATACTGACCTTTAAAATTACCTCACATCCTTCATAATTTTCCTCCAAAGCACTATAAGTACCTACCTCTGTTCGATGCAGAACCTGATACCCTCACAGCTGAGAAACATGTTCAGGATTTTGAGCATTACATTGATCTTTTTGAGGTTGAGAATGATGATGTGTGTATGAGAACATTTTATCAATCTTTGCAAGGAGATGGCAAGGAGTGGTTTAGACACTTTCATCTTGAATCCATCAATTCATGGGAAGAATTGAAGGATGATTTTCTTAAATTCTGGAGTGAGAGGAAATCATGAAATCAATATATTTCTGAGTTTCATGCCATGGAAATACAGAAGGATGAAACTATCTCCATATTTAATAGAAGACTTGTCAGCTTGTATTATAAGATGCCTAAAGAAGTCCAACCTCCTGAAGTTTCTGCCATGCTCCATTATGTAACAACCTTTCAATCAAATTTATCTTTTCTTCTGATGGAGAGGAAGTCTATGTCTTTGCAGCAGATGTTCAATAATGCTTAGGAAGTTGCAAACAATATTCAATCATGTAAGAAGCTGCAAAATCATATTTTGGATGAGGAGTTGAAAGTTGAGGAACCAGAGATGGTGCATAATAGGAAAGAGGCTAATCATGTCATAAGTTTTCTTGAAGAATTTCATGAGGATGTGTTTGCAAAGAATGATGAGCAATTTGAAGAGCAAGTTGTTGTCGCGAATATTTTTGATACAGATTTGAATTTGGATCCATGTCATCATGAGCAAGAGACTGACTGTTTTATTTATCCACTTGAAGACAACCATGAAAGTGAATTTACAGATCAGCCTGCAAAAGAACAAGTCGTTGCCTCAATTTTCTTGTTTGATGACATTATAGAGATTTTTGGCAAACCCAGATATGATGAGTACAATGATGACTATGAGGTTGAATTTTTAGAAGAAAAAGTTGCATGTTCTTTATCAGAAAATGATCCTATGGCTTTGTATATGGAGAATTTCAGCAATTCAGATTTGCAACCAGTTGTATGTTTGTTATCAGAAAATGTTCCTGTTACAGCAAGATTTGCCTCACCATTACTATCTTGCACAAAGGGCCTTTATCCATTTCCCTATGCAGGCTTATCATCCCTTTTTGATGAATCCAGAGCTAAAAATATACACTTTTCCACATATACGCTCCCTATCATCTATGCAACAAGCGTATACGTAGGTTGCTCCACTACAACCCATGTACATCGGGATTTGTGCCAAAAAATACAAAATGGATTCAGATTTCCATGTCCTGATAGGAGATCTCTGATCCTTGGCCTTCCATATATTGGAAACGTTTTGACTCGGCCCTTCAGTTGCATTTTTCAAGGCTATAAGAGCACAATTTCGACTTATGGAAAAGAGGAGAAAGCATTCAACTTTGAGAGAAAAGTTACTCTGGAGAAATTACTTCATATTGAGTCTGCATCCCTTTGTCCCTCAAGTCTGAACACAATGTTCAGCTCCCGATCTCTTTCCCTGTTGTTGAGAGAACCTCATTGTCTCTCTCCTTTGAGCTTGCCTTCGGTGGAGGATTGAAGTGGTGGAGGCCCAATTGGAATGAACCTAGTTCCTTGGTTTCGAACCGTGCCGACAAGGAAGTCTGTAATGTTGTCACTTCTGCTGATCAATTATTAATAGAAATAATCCTTTCATGTCCTATTGGTATCGTGAAAATATATGATTGTAATCCATAGGCATGTTTGTAATGTTTATTAATGGATTATGATATTTGATGTGCTAACCCCTTTATATTATCACTATGTACTTTCTCTGCTTGTTTGTCGAGAACTTCTTGCAGTTCTAAAGCTTTGGGTCGAAGCGCTCAATGGTGGAACATCATCGAACGTTGGATCGAGGTAGGACTCTATCTTATCTCGCACATTAGTTTATATAGCATATGATGGAATTGACTTGATTTCTATAGTCATACCTGTTTGTTGTGGTTTACCCTTGGCCATAGAGAGTTTTTCCCTCATAACAAAAATGGTGACTCCACTGGGGAGAGATCTTCCTTCTAAGGGTTGAAGTATTCTTCTTCTTGCATTGCTCTTTTTCCTTTGTGTTTCTTGTCATATCACTGCTTGACAGATTCTGTTCACTCTGAGTCTGAGTTTTCATCCTTTTTCCCTTGCCTGGCCTTGTTTTAAAGCCTGTATGCTCCTTTTTGCTTGACATTCGCGTACACACGCGCTCTGCCTCTCTACAAGCTGCGTATATACACACTGTTCTCCTGAACAGTCACACATACCACTTTTCCTTGCTTGTTTGTTTGGTTTAGTGACTGTTGGGTGAGATTTGATGTGTGTTGAGCCCTCTTAGGTCTCTGTAGTGCTTGTTAAGGTTCTCTCGATTGATAGGAATCATGTTGGGAGTTGAATTTATGGGCGTAGTATTTTTAATTGTTTTTTCATTTTTGATTTGTCCTTGAACCCTAGGCTGTTTGCTTGGCTGGTTGGTCTTTTGCTTGAGTTATTTCATTTATACATAGTAGAATTTTTATATCAGGCTGCTTCTCAGTCCATGCATTTTCCTTCTGATATATTGAAAATACAAAAAAATAGGCATTTTTCATTTGTTAACATTCTTGTCTTTGAACCTTTATTATTAGCTTAGTACATTTAGCGAAAGATTGTATTTTACTTCTAAATTGCAAAGTTGAAATTGAAAATTGCAATGTTTTTATTATGATATAATTCATTGAAAGGTTAAAGATAGACTTTGCATTACATTCATATTTATCTTCTTGTAGAGTCATAACATCATGAGTTTCGCTTCCATACCCTTTTGAGTAATCACGGCCAGTAAAATTTACGCTTTAAACTAAAATTGATTAGTCACGATTTTATTTTTAGGGTGCACAAAATAGTCTAGGATTTAGTGCCTTGGAATAGGATTGTGTGAGTAAACTTCTCCAAGGAAATTAAATCAACATATGTGTCTGAGACAGGGAGTTGAGAAGTCCATTGTATAATTGATAAGATTAGGAGGCTCCGCTCACATCAGAGTTAATCATGAGGTCGCATGAAGTTGGTTGAAGGGATAACCCCTGGATACTCACCTAGTGTTAGAGATATTTCTGTAGATTTATTCGTATTTGGGGATCTTGCTAGTACCCATACCTCTGTGAGAGACGGTGCTTTCAAGGTTTCAGGCTTTGCTACCCTGCCCATACGGTGATCTGGACTTACGACTACTCTTATGTGCATCGGTTATACAATGGTTTATTAGTTGCTTGACTTAGGTATCTCATAGGTTGCTTGCAGGGGTTATTCTACTTGTGCCCTGGGTCAGATAGGGGTCAGACAACACACAAACTTTATGGAGGATTACCTCTCTGGGGGGATCTGACTGACTGGTTGTTAAGCCCACGAGGGCCCCTATAATTGATTATGTTACCTCCAAACTTTAGCAGGGAGTCTCAGGTCCCTCTTGGACGAGAAATACCTTCTTTAGTGAGGGAGGCCACTCAGCCACTTTAGCCCGTTTGCATGCATATTGGGCATTTGAATTTTTGGTATCCTCTTTGATTATTAGTTGACCATAGGAGTCTATACTGAGTTTTCATTATCATGGACAGTGGAGTTCCTTTCGCTCCCTCATTTATGGCTAACCCCCCCCATGATGTCCACTCATTTTAGGGGGACGGATCCTTCTGCTTCACATTATGGTATGCAGAATTATGGTACTTAGTCAATGCCCTGGGTCTCTAAACATTTTTCTCATGGTATGTCAGATATGTCTCCGCACTTACCATCCTCTGTCTCACCTCCATATGCAAATACAAGTTTTGGGTCTAGGGGCATGATGCCTCCTTCTTATCCCTCTTCGTTTGGTGGGAGTCATATCCTTCAAACACCTCTTACGGTAGGAGGTTGGAATATTCCTTCCTACGAATCCACTATACGAGAAGTAAGTTCCCAACTATGCAATCATTCTACTTATTCAACTCCATCCACTTATCCTTCTTCCGCCATGTTGGTTCCTACGAACACTTTTCCCATGGTTGACCTCCATCTGTCCTCTGGTGTTTCATCCAGGGGAAGTTATTTTTGTAGTATGGGCAACCCCCTTCACGAAGTTCCTTCATCTGGGGGCAACATATATCCTCACATGAGTAACCCTTTTCATGTCGCTTTCTCTTCGCAAGCAGCTTCCTTAGTGTCGATGCCCCTACAACCCTCTATGAATCAGTATGGAGGAGGATACTATCCTCTCGGACAGGGACAAGGTGTAAATCAGGATCCTTCCTGGCCTGCAATTTCTCAGAACCAATATTTCCTTGGACTTTGGTATCAAATGTCACAATTCACCACCGCCACAAGTCGAGTCATTGCGTGTCATATTGGCATTGTATCACCAACATCTGGTAGTGATGTTGGATATTGGTCGACAACCTCTGCGAGTCATGTTGAAGACCTGCAACCAGCCTCTGCAAGTCATGCTGGGGGCACAAGTCCAGTAACTACATGTCATACTGGCATTATATCACCAACCTCTACTAGACATGTTGGAGATTGGTCAACAACCTCTGCGAGTCATGTTGAAGACCCACAACCATCCGTTGCAAGTCATGTTGGGGGCACAAGTCCAGTCACTACATCTCATACTGGCATTATATCACCAACCTCTACTAGCCATGTTGGAGATTGGTCGACAACCCCTATGAGTCATGTTGAAGAGCTCCAACCAGCCACTGTAAGTCATGTTGGGGGCACAAGTCCAGTCACTACGTGTCATACTGGCATTATATCACCAACCTATGCTAGTCATGTTGGAGATTGGTCGACAACCTCTGTGAATCATGTTGAATACCTACAACCAACCACTGCAAGTCATGTTGGGGGCACAAGTCCAGTCACTGCATGTCATACTGACATTATATCACCAACCTCTACTAGCCATGTTGGATATTGATCGACAACCTCTGCGAGTCATGTTGAATACCTGCAACCAGTCGTTGCAAGTCATGATGGGGGCACAAGTCCAGTCATTGCATGTCATACTGACATTATATCACCAACCTCTGCTAGTCATGTTGGAGATTGGTCGACAGCCTCTACAAGTCATGTTGAATACCTGCAACGAGCCGCTGCAAGTCACGCTGGGGGCACATGTCTGGTCACTGCTAGTCACACTGCACATCCATCACCAACCTTTGCTAGTCATGTTGGGGATCCATCACCAACCTCTGCTAGTCATGTTGGAGATTTGCTACTAGCCTGTGCAAGTCATGTTGGGAGCATGTGACCTGCCACTGCAAGTCATGCTGGGAGCATGTCACCTGCCACTGCAAGTGATGTTGGGGGCATTCATATGATTGAGAAGCCTACACGTCTCATACGTAAGCCTAAATTCCTTTGCAGGATTTGTGAAGGAAGTCACCTTACTCGTTTGGGTCCTTTTACTGTTGGGATACCAGAAGCGTGGGGCTAACCTAAGGGCCCTTTGGGTTCTGAGGCATCTATGGTTTCACAACACTTCGTTCCTTCTTTGGTTGATACAATAGTCATGTCGATGCAATCTTCGGCTGACACCCCTTTCCCTTTAGGGGTTGATGCGTCCTTTGACCTTGTTGTCTCACATCTTGTTCAACCAACGGTCGTGTCAATGAAATCTTCGACCGACAACACTCCTATTGTTTTGGGTGATGCGCCTCTTGACCTAGTTGTCTCGCAATCTATTCAACCAATGGTTGAGGAAGTGGTTGTATCAATGTAATATTCGATCGACCCCACTCTTCTCTCAGAGAGTGATAATGGAATTTTTGGTCGATCCTGCTCTTCTGGTTCTGGTTCTATACCTTCTAGGCCATGTCCTTAGCATTTCTATTACTTCACCTTCTGAACAAGAGAGAGTTTTACTCTTCTCGAGTTTTCCCCCCCAAGTCTCGATGAGGTTCCCTTTGATTGGGATGGTCTTGTGGGGTATCTAATGCCTCCGCCTATGTATTTTCTAGGAAGATACATTATCCGATATAAACCGGAGACGATAACCTCTGTTAGCACTTTTCCCTCCTCGACTTGGAGATCTTTGGGTCTTCCCAAGCTTGTGTCGGTTCTTCGTAAGATACTGACATTCCACAAAAGGTCCACACGGGAGCCTTGGCCTCCCCCGTGGCTTGCCGCCTAGAATTTCCCTAATGAGTCTTATTTAAGCTCTTTTCTGACTCATCTAATAAATCAAAAAGATTGTCGAGTGATTTGTCCCTTTCACACTCGTTAAATTGGATTTGAAAGTTCATGAGTCTTAGTTAATCTCTTTTCCGACTTGTTATCAAAAATAGAAAATATTGCCGAGTGAACTTGTCTTTTTCACACTAGTAAATTGGATTTGAAAAGACGTCTATTTGGCACAAGTTTACCCCTTTTTTACACAAAGTAGACTACAAGACATAAAAAATGATATTTTTTGGCGTCAAGTTGTAATTGCATCTCAATCCCTCGCTTGCAGTATTGAGCCTTTAGCTGGTTCTCGCTTTGCGTTATAAACTGTTTCCTAAGCAGTTTTGCATCCTCAACCAACTAGAGCCTTGTTTATATCATTTGCAATTTAACATCCTATACCCTAGAGGGAACATCACCTCGGGTGTCCATCTCTTGCATGCATTTCCTTGCATTAAGCATAGGTATGTTCCACTGTTGGAACTATTTTTTATTACTTGCGACACTCGTTTCCTCCTCTGTATCATAGCATTCATTTGCTATGAAAAAACAAAAAAAAAGACAGGTGGGAAGGGAGTACTATATTATAATTGATAGCAGTCATGTCACCTTTGAACAAAGCACATAATTATTGAGCCCTTGTGTCATCATAATTTTGGGTTTAGCATGGCCTTAGGAAGCTGATCTCGTTACAGAGCTTTCTCTATCGACTGGTTACTCTTCTTGTCCATATAGAGAACGTTATTGATGCCTCCTGCATCTAATAGTCACATCATTGAGTCTATGTTGTCGGAGTCCACCATATGTCTCATGCTCTTGTTCAAAGGAGGTCTATCAACCTGTGTCGGCCACTCCTCAGAAATCTTGACTTTGCATGTCGGTCGTACCCTTAGTTTGTCTCAGAATCACATGATACTATGGTCTTATCATTCACACTGGCCCTACTTTCATCATTGGTAGGTCACTTTGAACCCAGAAATTGACATTTCATCATTGGTTGTTGACTAGGTGGTTTCCCTTGTGTTCGGCGGCAAGACATCTATTCACACTTTGGGATTCGTGCAATGTCTTGGATGCCATTAGCCTTATTGGTGGTTTCCTCACCTTTGTTAGTAGTTTTCGTCATTGGTTGCTATTCAGAGGGTCTTTTTCGTGTACCACTTGCATTTGATACATGCGAAAGACGTACTGGGTCATTGGTTCGTGAACATGTTCTTCGTCCGATCTCCACCAAATCATGAAGCTTCTGCTTTGTTCCTCGTGTTGACTAATGAGAGATGCCTTAATTCTCTTCTTTTAGTGGGTCTCTTTCCATCGAATTCAACTCATTTATTCTGGATATGGGACCTAGAGTTTTATGAGTACCTTGAGGCTTGTAGTCATTAGTGGCAGGCTCTCTCGCCATTGATAGATGGGAATACATCAATGTCTCTTGATCAATGGATTTCTCAAGTGTTCGACATTGATTCCTCTATTCACACTTGTAGGAATGTACTCGGTGCCTTGATACCTACTTTCATCATTGGTAGGTTGTCTCTCGTTTGTTAACGGTATACCTCAATGACCGATAATCAAACAATGTCTCATTATGTTCAACCTCAACTCCTTTATTCACATGATGTAGACTTGCATCCTAAGCAGATAGTGTAGAAGACTTGAAGGCATCACTATGTAGCCGCAACTTTCCTGAGTTGTTGCCTCCTTTCATTGGACCAACACCTATTCAACTTTAGTGATCATGGGAGATCATATTGTACTCCATGGTATACAAATATCTTCAGATTGGTTTTGAGACTGGTTTCACTGGGCCTTGTTCGCGACTATGAAAACTTTTGGCATATAACCGCATTTGTATTTGACTATTCATAGCCACAGACGCTTATTTGGTATATTTTCTACATGGATCTGTGTTGTATTCTTGGTAGCCATGTATGCAAAGTCAATACAGAATGTAATGAGCGATCGAGTTCATCCAAATGGTTCTCTACCACTCCACTCCTGAGTTATTTATAATGTATTTTGGCCATCATAGATACTCCTCTGATCTCACACATTAGGGGCATCTGTTATAGAAAGATTTGCCTCACCATTACTATATTTCATAGAGGGCATTTTTCCATTTCCCTATGCAGGCTTATCATCCCTTTTTGATGAATCCAAAGCTAAAAATATACATTTTTCCACATATACACACCCTATCAGCTATGCAGCAAGCGTATACGCAGGCTGCTCCACTACAACCCATGTACATCAGGATTTGTGCCATAAAATACAAAATGGAGTCGGGTTTCCATGTCACCACAGGAGATCTCTGATCCTTGGCCTTCCATATACTAGAAACGTTCTGACTCAGCCCTTCAGTTGCATTTTTGAAGGCTATAAGAGCACAATTCTGACCTATGGAAAAGAGGACAAAACATTCAACTTTGAGAACAAAGTTACTCTAGAGAAATTACTTCATATTGAGTCTGCATCCCTTTGTCCCTCAAGTCTGAACACAGTGTTCAACCCCCGAGCTCTTTCCATATGGTTGAGAGAACTTCATTGTCTCTCTCCTTTAAGCTTGCCTTCGGTGGAGGATTGAAGTGGTGGAGGCCCAGTTGGAAGGAACCTGGTTCCTTGGTTTCGAACCGTGCCAACACAAAAGTCTGTAATGTTGTCACTTCTGTTGATCAATTATTAATAGAAATACTCCTTTCCCGTCCTATTGGTATCGTGCAAATATATGATTGTGATCCATGGGCATGTTTGTAATGTTTATTAATGGATTATGCTATCTGATGTGCTAACCCCTTTATATTATCACTATGTACTTGCTCTTCTTGTTTGTAGATAACTTCTTGCAAGTCTAAAAATTTGGGTCGAAGCGCTTAATGGTGGAACATCATTGAACATTGGATCAAGGTAGGCCTCTATCTTATCTCGCACATTAGTTTATATAGCATATGATGTAATTGAGTTGATTTCTGCAGTCATACCTGTCTGTTGTGGTTTACCCTTGGCCATAGAGAGTTTTTCCCTCGTAACAGTTCCTTATCAGCAGTCATATGAAAACATTCATTCCTTATATTTTTGTAATAACAATGAACATGAGGAAAATAGTAATTTTGCTGATGAAAATTTTCTTCCTTTAAGCTTTGCTTCCTTTAAATTGTTGAGAGAAAATTTCAAAGAAGCAACAGAGTATGGACTGATGCAAAGTCATCTAGACTCAATGGGGAAAATTGCAATGAAATTCATAAATCTCCTCTTGTATTTCATGACCCAGTAGCTGATTATATAGAGGATATAAATAGTCAAAATTTGCAACTATTGGCCAATTATCAGTTTGGAAATGAAGATGATAAAGACTTAGTTTTGAAAACAACATCATTTTGTCTAGCAAGGGTTTCATTGCAAAGGTTTTATGAAGATTTTTAGTACTTTCATGGCAGCCATCACTGGTATTTGCATAGGGTCAAAAATGCAGTTGAGGGTTTAATACAGGATGGTTGTTTGATGCACTATTTTCAAGATCCTTTTGTAGTTTTCTTGGATTCAACAAGTATACTTAAGTTGTTAAATTTTTTCAAAGTTGAATCTGTTCGTAAGTTTTTATTGAAGATGTAATCAAATATGCTTCTATTTTTTCTACCTCACTGGGAGGAAAGCATCCCCATTGGAGCCAAAATGTTAGCATCTTTGTTTTTGGTGTAGGGTTAAAGGTTTTTTCTGAGTTTTCAAAATCATGTCTTGGTATTAGGAAGACCAAGACATTCCTAAAATAGTCACAATGAGTATGTTTTGTTTCATACGGTGATTTAATGGGCTTAGGCCATTGATCAAATAAAGGGAAATATGCATGTCAAAGGAGACTCAAGTCATAGGTCTGAGTCTAAAACGTTTTTGTGTCTATTTCATAATACACCATCATGAAAGACAATGAACCAAAGGGGTAAGAGGTCATCCCAAGTTTTTTTTTATGTCATAGAAGCTGTGGGAAGAATGCATTTGATGTTAGAGAATGGTTTTCATAAGGGTCACAACATAAAACATTTTTTGGGCACAATTGTTGTTCTGACTGATAAATTGTCATACACAACATTTGCGTAGCAGTTTTTGCTACGCAAATGTTGTAGACTCATATGATTAAAAAGGACAGCATGAAGTGAAAGGCATATGAGTTTTGAGGTAAATACATATTCCCAACCATTTGTTTCCACCTGGATCTGCATGAGTTACACCAAGATGGAGTTTGCCAGTTGTTTGTAGGAAAACAAAAGCTCCCAGCGCTACCTCTGGTTCCTGTCAAAACCAAGGCCCCTTTTCAACAATGGGGGTTAGATTTTATAGGCGAAATTAACCCACATGCCAATGCTTAGCACAAATGGATCCTCACCGCCACAGATTATTTCACCAAATGGGTGGAGGCGATTCCCACTAGGAAGGCGACCGATTCAGTGGTGATAGATTTCCTGGAAGAGAGCATACTGTCTAGATTTGGACATCCCCGAAAGATAGTGACGGATAATGCCCAAGCATTCAAGTCTATGGCAATGGTCAGCTTTTGCCAAAAATATAACATCGTATTGGGCCACTCCACAACATATTACCCTCAAGGTAATGGGTTAGCCGAATCATCAAATAAAAGTTTAATTACCATAATTAAGAAGGTGTTGAGAGAAAACAAAAGATCTTGGCATGTACACTTAAATTACGCCTTATGGGCAAATCGGATAGGTATGAAGAAATCCATTGGCACTTCTCCTTTTCAAATGGTATACGAGACTGATGTGGTTTTACCTATAAATCTGACGATCCCTATAATGAAGCTTTGGCAAGATGAGAAGGAAGAGCCAAACCACGTCACAAGAAGAATAAATCAGCTGATCGAGGTCCAACAACGCAGGACTGAGGTGAACACAAGGATGCAGAAATACCAGGACAACATGAAAGCATTGTTCAATCGTAAAGCCAAAAACAAGGATTTCCTCCCCAACGATATGGTTTTGAAATGGGATGCTAAGAGGGAAGATTTAGCAAAACATGGTAAATTTGATCATATCTGGTACGGACCGTTCAAAGTCTCAGCTTCTGAAGGGAAGAATTCATTTCTGTTAGAAAATTTGGAAGGTGAAACTATCAGCGCCCCTGTCAACGGGCATTATTTAAAACACTATATGCAATAAATGAGTTCCAAATCTCCATTGTATATACCAGTTTTTGTTTTCTTTTTTCTTTTTATAAAACTTTTCGGTAAGTTCACTTCATCGCGAATAAAAGAGGTTGTTGATTTCCTAGAAGTAGAGACTTAAATTTTGACACACAGCGTCCCATAAATCTTGATAGACCTGATACTCTGCGTATTGTTTCATACAGGCCTCCGAATTACAGCCCAAACTGCAAAAGTAGAAAGGGACGGCCAGGTATCAGGAAATTGACCCACCAAAATAGGTGACAAATATTTTTCTTTTAGAGGAGAACGAAGTGGTAAGGCCGAGGTATGAATTGCCTAGGTATCTGGTTTTCAAACAAACATCACTTAAAACATAGAAGTATTCACCTGAGTTAGGATTACATGATAACATCCAGGTTTTTAAGGTCCATATCCTTCTCTCTTTCCCTTTGTCTTCCTTGGCATTGTCTCCTTAAGCTCCGACACCTGCCCATACCATCCATAAAGGAAAAGAGGTTCCGCTTCAATTTGGGAAACTGGCGAACGTCTCGAGAAGTAAGCTAGTCTTCATGACTCCTCAGTCCCCTGCTGAAAAATGCCATGCATAGGGATATCCTAACTCTCGTAGGTCTTTTAACAGGTTTTGAATGGTTAAGTCTTGCTTAAAAGAAGACCCCTGGAAATAAATTCTCCCCTATTTTTCTGCGGACTAGGGCATTGTGAAGGTTAAGAGAAAGTTGATCCAGAGCATTCAAAGCAAGTTGACAAGACTCCGTAATGAATATCACCCCTGGTTTTCTATTACGCCAATTGATTGCCCCCACTCCACTTTTCAAAAGTAAAGTATAAGACAGATGGTGAAAGGAAATTCATAATTGATTGCCCCCATCTAGTCCAGATAGATGGTGAAAGGAAATCCATAATTGATTGCCCCCATCTAGTCCAAAGAGATGATGAAAGGAAATTCATAAAAATGATTTCCCTCATCTCAGCATTTAAATGCAAGATTATAGTTTGGAGTGGTGAAAGGAAATTCAATAAAGGGAACCGAATAACTTCACCAAGGTACTGAACAAGCTCCTAGCAGTGAAGCAATATCTGAGATATTCTGTAAGGTTGTCATACTTAAATTATACTACACTCTGGTAATCAACATTTTTGAAACCGGATCCACAGCGCCAGTTCATGCAGGTCTCCCTGTTTTAAAGCATGGATTTTTTTATTTTTTTTATGGAACCTAAAACCTACTGTATCTGTTGATTTTCCTAAGATTGATTGGACCATCTTAAGCAGTGTCGTTTTCAACCTCGAGGAAGGGAAAGTTACCGAATGGATTGTCGTCCAGTTTAGGAAGCATGTCGAGTTTTGGAAAGTTTCGGAACTAAAGTCGAAACCTCAATTTTTCCTCTGGCCCCCCTTTTTTCCAAACGAAGTGTCACCGAAGCAAGCTGATGACTCCATGTACCCCTTCTCAGGCACTTGGTCTGCTTTCTTTCTCATCCCACAAGGAGACGAGATCCCGAGTTGGAGCCTATGTTGGAGCTGTCTTTCTCTAAATGCACGAAGTATTATACTTAAGCCCAAAAAGGTTGGTGTTCGGGACTTCGTTTGTTTCACGTGTCTCCCCCCTAAAGTCGCAGCATTCCGATGTGCGAAGTGGTGAATACCTCCCTAAGTTTAATCACCATTACTAAAAAACTAAGCGGGGCTTATCATCTCTTAGTACCTCGTACCCTCGCTTTCGGGGGTTACACATTGAACGTTTCCCAAGCCTCCGACTTGCGAAGTCGCAAAGTTGTATTACAGTTACCCAGGTTAGTATCAAGAAACAAGTCACTTTAAACCCTGGTCAGTTACTATCGCGATTTCGCGACTCGACAATTGTCTCCCCAAAGGGCAGCACCTTCGCAACCCAATCCCCGAAGTCACAACTTCCTTTTATTAAGCATGGATAATTAAAAGACTTAAGTCAAATCACTTCTAATCTATTATCTCGCGCCATCGCGATTTCGGGTTTTTTAGGCTCAATTGCTAGGAGCAAAAACACCCGATGTGGCGAGCACCGAAAAGGGGATAAGCAACTAAGTGCACCAAATTGAAAGATCTAAACCAAATTAATTAGCGCCTTAAACGAACTTTAACACACATGGCTTATGGATGAAGTCTTGAATGATCTTACGTTTTTCGATGTTACAACTCGTCAAGCATTTATGGCATTTATTTGAATTTGCAGTAAGGTGACAGATAGTACGATCTCATTTTTACTTCTAAATCTTTTTATTAAGCGATTTGACCGTTCTGTGGGCAAGGACACCCATGGGTTTAAATGACCAAAATAGAGAGTTTTTCTTTCATTATTTCAGTTTTCATTTCTATTTGCACGCAAAACTATTTCACCAGGATAACCGTTACTTGTGTTCTTTCAATTTTTTGGCAAGAGGTCCGGTTGCAGGTTTCTCTATCATGGCTCCATGAAAAACGTCCAAGGCAGCTGTCAAGAGTTCAGGTAAGGGTTCAGACGTTGTTTTTGACACCTCACCTCGAAGTATTAATGTTGTCAAGACCTGGTCATACATTTCCAACATTTTGCAATCCGAGTCTATAAGTTGTTATGATGATTCTAGCGACAACGAGAACGATGACTTATCGACCAAATACAAAATCGTTGCCCAGGCAGAGATGCACAAAATTGCGACGAGGCCCCAACTTCTTCCCTATTGTGATATGATCAGGTGGGCATTGGACCATGTGGACATCCCAACCAGGACGATTATCAGCGAACAGAGGGTAACGATTGGGACTTTCAGGCCAGAACATTTGCGGGAAATGTATAAATTGTCACCCACACCAAACCTCACTCACAATGCTGAATTTCTAGAAGGTTTCAAGAAGGACGAGTGTAAACAGTATGCAAGAAGTTTGTCCGATCTGATCAAAGATTGGGTCTCACACCCCGCGAAATTCAAGGCCGACACTAATGGGATCTATTCAATCTCCTCCTTGGAGCCACAATTCAAGTACATAGCAATGATGGCCTGCAAGTT
The DNA here is from genome assembly GCA_010110895.2 of Picea sitchensis. Classification (NCBI taxonomy): domain Eukaryota; kingdom Viridiplantae; phylum Streptophyta; class Pinopsida; order Pinales; family Pinaceae; genus Picea; species Picea sitchensis. Next base: position 33,566 of record SNQJ01S0158653.1, read on the forward strand.
GTATGGGAGTGAGGACACTACCCATTTTTTCCTCCCATGGGTATCGATCATTCATACAGTTGTCGAGGGCTTCTCCTTCGACTGGGCCAAACTGTTGTATGACAGTTTGACCAATCGAATTACCGAATATCGAGCACAGAGGGCAAGTAAGAAAGCGACTTCATTCTTTATGTCTACTTACATCATGGATGCCATCTGCTTCATGACACCCTTCCCACTAATGAACTGGAGTTGGGCTCCATCCAATACAGAGCCTATTTATGTCTACCACTCGAAGCTTTGGGAGGATAATGCCAAAGAATTTGTCTACGAAATCTTCAACTGGGTAATGGTGCCATTGCACGTCAACATCTTCGGCCAGTCGTCGCCCAGGGTTTCGGAGGGCATCGCGACCAACCTGAGTAGCATGGCAGAGTGGTATATAGAAACGGAATTTTCATATATCCGGGTTTTCGGTGCCTCTATCCCTCCATATGCTCTACCACTATTTTTGCCAGACAAGCTTATTGTGTTGCGAGATCGCCAAGTAGACTATGCTTGGCAAAATAAGCAAGGAGCTCAAAGGAGTATCAAAGAAGGTATGGCTGCCCTTCCCCATTCATATTGGCGCATATTCCTTGCTAGATTTTGGCCATGCCAAAGCCGAGGCTATGGATTTAGAAGAAATGAAGCTGGTGGATATTGAGTTCAAGAAGCACAACCCTAGTAAGGTTGTGAGCAATCACCTAGCGAGTTGTGGCCTGAAGAGAAATGTACATGAGGATTCCCCTCATGATGAAATATTCTGGGGTGTGAGGTCCTACTCAAAAGTCCTAAGTCGGATTCAAGCCTTGCCACCTGGAGATAAGGCCGATTTCTTTAAATTCCAGGAGCACCAGTGGAATTGTCTCCCTCAGATTTTACAAGGTGAAACCCCAAAGCTCCTGGTTAAACAGCAGACGAGGGTCAAAGGTTCAAAGGACTCAAGTCCTAACAAGGAGAAGAACCAAGAGAAAATAGGGGAGGCCGAAACCTTAGATCGAGGAGCTGAAATCCCCTACCAACAAGAAGGAAACCTCGAAAAGGGTGCACCGGGTAAGTAGGTCCAAGGTCAAGCAGAGATACCCTCGAAAGGGTCGAGCGACTCACTACTACTCATGTCAAACAAGCCGGCCATAGATGCTACCCCGAAACAACCATCCAAGGAATTCGACAGTCCAATCGCCATTATCACACCCTTACAATTCACAAAGGGGAATCCCGATGTGAGGTGGATTTTCAATGAAGAACTAACGCCCATTTCTGTAGAGGAGCTGCCTCCTAACGAATTTTTCTTTGATAAAAAAAGGAAGGTCGTGGTGAGACAAGGATTATATCAAAGGGAGGGCGTAGTGGCTAAAAAATTTAAAATCATGACAGGTGAAAATGCCATGAAAGAGGAAGAATTCGCAGACGAGATAGCAGGAACACTAGGGGCTTATGCTACAGCCAATCAGTACTCAGTCGGAACTTTGAAGGCCCAGTTGAAACGAAAGAACCTCTTGATCAGTAAGTTAGAAGCTAAAGTGGCTACTGCTGAAGCAAATACTAGGGACGAGGTGAGCAAAAGCTTCGAGCAAGCCCGAATAGCCGATCTGTAGGAGATCGAGAAACTCATATCCGACCTTGAGCAAGTGTGCTAGTTGGCGAAAATTAGCCAAACACAGGTAAGCCAGCAGGGGCAACAAATTATAGAGTTACAATCGAAATTGGATGTGGTCGAGAATCAGGTTTTAGACATAAAAATGTTCAGATCCCAAGCCACCGAAATCTGACATAAGGTATTAATGGCTCAACAAAATTTGCTTGTAAAAGTAGGTACCATTCAAAACCACTTTCAGACGATAGATCAAGTGTTAGAAAATATTTATTTGAGAGAAAGAGAAGCCAGGGCAGCTCGGGTCACTTTCCAAGACGCTGTTATAGCTACAGAGAAGATAGAGATGGTCGACAGTTCCAAATTATCCATCGCAGAACAAACTAGAGGAAATATCTTGCTGAAGGTCTAGGAGCAGAATATATCAGAAAGCAGGGGGAAAGCTAATGAAGTGATGAATTCTTGTGAGGAAACGTTCGCCTTGATAAGTAAAAGTTTGTTAGACCTAGACAAGGAAGGCAGTGCTGGGACGCTGGGAAAAATCAATATAGCTAAACACCTGCTGGACATCAAAGAAAACGTGGAGAAGGAACAAGTGGAGATATCCCAAATAAGCCAGGTCGATATCAGGTCCAAGTGGACAAATGGCTAGTATAGCCAAGTTTACAATTATGCTCTATCATCGCGAAAGACCGACAAGTAGGGAAAAGGTTGCCACAATTGGCGAAGAGTTGTTATACCTTTGAGGCAAGCAACCAAGCAGAGCCTTCCAGGTTAATAGCCCAGTTGGTGGAAAGGTGTGTCATTTGCATCGAGCAGGCGAAGGGGCATGTTTCTGGTGCTAAATAATGACATATGTCAACTCGTGCTATTTCTGGAGCCAAAAGAGCAGAGAAAGGAAGGTGCTCTGCCCTTACGAAGGAAGACAAAGATGTGGAGATGAAACGCTCCATTTTTTTTTTATTTGTAACTGACAAGTTTCCAGAACGATGGGAATTCTAAATGTTCAGAATTTTTGTTTAAATAGACATCGAGGAAGAGATGAAAAAGGTTTTTTTTTGGGTGATAGATTGTAATAGAGAAAAGTTCTTTTGAGCTACGATTAATACAAAGCGAATTGAAGACTTTGTATTCCGTCAAGATTGAGTTATGTGTTTTTCTCTGTTATTTCATGTTTCATGTCATTTTTTACATATACGTCTTTGATGAATGTTTTAGTTGCAATTTAGTATAACTTCTACTGAAGTGATCAGTTTCTTGTTGTCTAGTTATTTACAGTTTTTCCTTTGTATCAGCTACTAGCAGGTACAAGACCTATGAATTACTTAGATCTCTACATTATATGCTTTCATCAAGGTATCCCTTTCCTTTCTTCTTCTGCTACAGCGTGGGATTCTTCTGAAATTGATGCCCCACATTGTTGGCAGCTCTATGTTCCATACTCGGTTTCAAGATTTTAACTCAGTTACGGAAAATGACCTTCGATCTCGTTAAACCCTTCGTTTGGCTTCACTGAATTTTCCTCGTATAATCTAAAATTGAAACAAGCACTTTAAAAACATCAACCCTATTTTAAAACTCTGTCCTCCCCATGACTGTACCCGTCGTAAGACAACCCAACATCAAACCCAGCCTATCGGATCAAACTAGCATCGCTTTGAATCTTTTCAATACCATACTTAAGACTGCCATCACCCGTACAGAGCTTGAACGTTCGTGGACCACCATTGAACAGGATATCAGTATTCAAAAACATTTGGAAGTTAGACAAAGACAACTCAAAGATCGGCTATAAACTCATCCCCCGAAATTGTTTCTCCTCTTTTCTTTTAGTCATTTCAAATGCTTAAACTCTACACTTTATAGCCTTAAGTGTAGACTCAGACCAACATGATGCATCTTCAAGATCTATGTTAATATGTTGATTAATTGAATACACAAACCCTAAAACATAACTCAAGAGTAAACCTTCAAGCAAACACGCATCATTTAAGTTAACAATGATCTGTTAGTGTTCCAAGCTAAAAAAAAATTGGCTTGGGAACATTACACCATCAGACACTTAATGGATTTTGTCCATCTTGATTGTTGGGCTCTTTCGAGGGGCCTGGATTCCCTGTCGGAGATGCCGGAGGCGTAACCAGCTTTGGGCAGTTCTTGGCCTATACTCATAGCACAGATTGCATTTGAAGGGCAGGTTTTCGTAGCCACGTCTTGCCGATGAGACCATTCATGCATCTACCAGATGAGAATTGCTTCAGAGAACTCTTTCTTCAAAGCTACCTCCACACAAATGGGACATAAAGAAAACTGCCAACTTGCTCCATTGGGTCGATGAACTTTCCCTGATTGTCCTCAATCTGCTTCAAAGTGCATCTGTCAGATACGGACAGCGAACCAAACTGGTGTGGCTTCGATTTCTTCGACCAGATTGAAATTTAATGACCACCAGTTGAGATACAAACCGCAACTACCCATGAAATAAGGTTTGGAGTGGAAAAGGAGATCTCTATCCTCTTTCAGCTGGAAGAGGAAAGAGAAAAACCCTCTTCCACATGTGAAAAAAACGACCGTGGCTTTGTATTTTCACCAGCCAATGGCTACAGGACCAGGCCAAAGACCAGAGAACTTACCCACTAACTTCCCGCTCCAAGAGAATGATGGCCCTCTGACGCAGATAAGGGTATACTTCCAATTTTCTTTACAAACCGTGCTGGCGGCTGTCTGTTCCATTGGTTCTGCTTGCAGGATTCGCCCACCAGACTACGGAAGAGGGCTTATTTTTCCGCGAATGGGGCATTCTCTGTATCTCACATGATGAACCCCGTGACAGATCTCTCGTTGCTCAGCCCGATGTTTCAAAACTCAAGCTCGACCCGCAGATCTAAACCTCCGGGCCGATTACGATGCAATCTACTCAGATCTTTGATACAATCTAATGCGTCGATTCCTTATGGAGGCTGCTCGCGTGGCAGCAGCTACGGAAGAAGCCCTAGCGCGCACAGGAAAACTGATCATCTTCTCTTTCCATTAACGCTTCTTCTGTTCTTAACCCTTAATTCCCTTCCGCGTTCTCTTTCCCATTTCGATATCGGCGGAATTGCCAATTAATATTTAGTGTGAGATGGAGGCTCAAATTTCAGTAGTTGTAACTAGCTTCATTGCTTTAATTTTTTGGTATGTCCATATTGTTACATAGCATAAATAAATTAACGAATTTAAATAACAAACCAGAAACACTGATCGAATTTCAGTAATTGTAAAAAGCTCAGTTGTTTAATTTTTTGGGGGTATCACAATATTGTACCATAGCATGAATAAATTAATGTACTAACAAACAAATAAAACATTTCTATTTAACCAGCCCAATTGCTTAAATTTTTTGGTATAGTAAAATTATACCAAACATTGTACCATAGCATGAATAAATTAATGTACTAACAAACAAATAAAACATTTCTATTTAACCAGCCCAATTGCTTAAATTTTTTGGTATAGTAAAATTGTTACATCGCATCATCAAACTTGAAGTCCCATGATTTGCTTTCTTTTCGTCATGAATGAATTGAACTCTCAATTCCTTCAATGCACTAAATAGTTCGATGAATATCGCTTTTCTTTTCATATGAATTTGTTAGTATGCCCGCTATTCATATACCTGCATGAACCTTCAGCTTTGGACATTCAAATGCCCGCAATTCCTGTAAAGATTTCAACGTCTCACGACCCGGGAGCTCCTCTACTTCTTTGCATCCGTTGATATTTAGCAGTCGAAGGTTTTCAAGATCAGACAGCCCTGTTATTTTCTGCAATGCAGGACTTTCGTGCAAGTCAAGAGAGATCAGTGTTGCTGGCAATGCTCCAACCTCCACTAGCTCCTTGCAAGAGCTCAGGTTGAGATATTCAAGTTTGGGGCAAAAGCCTTCCCGAAATGATATTTTCTTTATTCTCGTCCCTTGCAGGTCTATGTGTTTGAGTCGAGCCATGCAATTGTCATTAGAAGAATCAAGCAATCCAGGC
>SNQJ01S0158654.1:21981-33272 GCA_010110895.2 Picea sitchensis
AACGAGATTGCTCAACTGTTCATTCTCTACTTAGCTTTGTCCAACTCCAACAACTTCCTCTTTTTCTCCTCTAAAATTTGTAACTGTTTCTTTTCTTCATCTGAAAAGATCCCTCCAATAATTTTGATAAAAACTCTGCTATCTGAGACTCCACTTCTAGCAGCTATTTTTGGGAAATTTTAAACTTTTTTTTTGCCCATTCTGTTATCACCTTCTTAATAGTTTGTAGATTTTCTACAAGTTCATACATTGCCGAGTTTTCATTGAAATATTCATACCTTCTCTAGGTTTGAATGACCCTCCTCTTAAAATCGTCATCCTCCATCCGCTTAGGATTACACATGAAGGTCCCCGGAGGCTTATTCTTGTCCTTCCTAATATGAAGTAGTATTGGAAGATGATGAGATGCTCCTCCTTGCCACACCCGGGCTTTTAATTTGTTTGCTTCCTGCATACTCTTGTTAGCACAAATTTTTACCCTCCAATCTGAGCTGATATATGTGTTAAGACAATGGTAAAAACTAGGCTAATTAAAGGAGTTAGGCCTCAAATTTTCATTGACCAAACCCCTCTCCGTTTGGGCTAGTGCTTGCTAGCCTCTGGGGGGAGTCTCTAGGCACACTGAAGCACCTTGTTGCTGATCTAAATTCTGTTTTCTGCATTAAAAAACAACAATCAACATGTTGTTCATCTTGGACAATGTGTAAAAGAGGCCCAAAACGATGAGGAAAATGGATTATTTTAGCTTGGAGTGAACCTGGAGGGTTAGCACAATGATAATACACTGGAAATAAAGAAGAAAACTATTCAAAAGATCAGAAATAACCACAATGAACAGTTCAGAAAATGACAAATCAGATTACAAATTATCATAGTACTGCCAAGAAAAGAGGTTTGAATACAAACACACACTTCTTTATTGATTAAGCTTACAAGAGAGTTGATTGTGCCACACTTGGAAAGTCTACAACCAGTAAAATGACTACTTTGCTCACAAAAGAGCCACTAGACTAGAGAAAAAGAGACAAGATAATGAGAAAGACACTATGTTGCTGCTGCAATGAACCGACCAAGAACTAATGCCAAGCATCCAATATATAGCACAATGAGGGTGCATATCCCAAGGTAGAAAGAAGAGATCGCATGAATGGTCAAAAAGGAAAATGTGTGCACATGGGAGGAGCATGAGTGAGTTAAGCATGCACACATGTGAGAGCAACACAAGTGGTAGATGTGGAATGATGTATGAAGTGAGATGCGCATTAAGCCAAGGAGGAATGCACACGAATGAGGAGAAGTGGGGGTTTAGTGAGAGATATAGGCACATGAGAGTAGATGAAAATCTTGAGTGTGAGTGAAGTGAAGTAGCATATTTTAGGAGTAAGAGTTAAGTGATGCATGCAAAGGTTTAAGAGTGAGTTAGGAAAAATTTAGTGCACATGAGTGCATGAGAGTGGCCAAGTCAAATTCGCCCTAAATTTTAGGGAATCTCCTATTTTTTTAGCAAATTATGGTTTAAACTCAACTAAAGGCGAATTTTATGGAGATGATGCATGGCAAGTGGAAAGGTGATTATACAAAGGAATATACGACGAAATTTAGGCCCAATGATGTGACTTCCTTTTCTTAGTTAACTATTTATTACATGCTCAAGTCTTGTAAATATGTGTCGTATGCTTAGGTGGATGCCACATCACTCTGTAGGTCTGCCACATGTCGACCTCTGAGGGTGCTACTTGGCACTGCATGGATGATAACCATACCTGCTAAATATATAATTTTCTAAAAATAGAATCCAACTCCTAAAATTTAGGAAACTCTCCACATCATCCAGGAAGACTGGGAAACCACTGCTACAAGTCACTGTCTAAAAATAGACACTGCTAAAAAAGAAAGTTGTCCAAATGCCTTTGAATTTATACTCATTGAACTTGTTTTTCCGCAAGGGATTCGAATATGCAATCAGAATTGACATGCGAGCCCTGGTGCTCAACCTGCTAAAAATAGTAAGTTGTGCCAAATCATCCCAGAAAAGATCCAAAAGACTTTGAATGTCTCAAGGATCAACAATATACACTCGGAATTTGAATTCGAGGCTTGAACAAAACCTTCTAAAAATAGAAATCTCTCACACATTGCTCAGAAAAGTGCCATCGAGCCTAGAATCATACAAGGATTCTCCCTGTATGATCAGAAGCGTTCCAAACTGTCAAGAGTCCCACTCAAACCGTGTCTCCTAAAAAATAGCAACACCTGCTGTATGTAGACATATCTCTCAAAATGCATGGAAACCAAGTCAACTCTAACTCTGAACCAAACAACCATGTACCAATCATATACCTGCCTCTGATGGGAACCAACCTATTTCTCAACACAAGTGCTAAACTCTGGGAGAATCTCAGAATGCCAGCCAAAATAGTGCATGCTAGCCCTTAACTCTCAAGATTTTCAAGGGTGAAAATCTAGGGGTTAACAATGGCGACTCAAGGGGATGGGATCCCCCTGTGGGATGTTGAGAACCATAAGAATCTCTGTGTCTGTACTATTGACCGCCTATTCAGCTAGGGGGTCAACTCATGTGCCATGAAGATATGCATCATCAGATGCAAGTATGTCGAAGACAGTATTGGTTCTACTTGGGCATTTTATGCTCCAGCACAAAATTTTGTAAACGAAATTTCCGCACGTCTGCGTGGGTTGATAATGTAATAAGTTTGCATGGATCATAGTTAGGTCAGGTACCTTGGGATGTTTTCATTGGGAGAGTTCCTTTCACCGAGGGTTTTTTATCCTCAGGTTGTCAACTGGGCTTTTCAGCCCGGCTGACTTCCCATGAGTTTTTCCCTCCACACATGCAATAATTCCTCCAAAGTGGTGAACGAAATTCTAATGGTCTCATCCTTTGGTAGATAATGTTTAGGAATGATGTAAATGACCATGCCAGACAGTGTAGAAAGTTTCGCAGAATTTCGTCGAGTCTAGATAAGTTTTTTTTAATTAATTAAATTTTTAATAATTTAATTAATTAATTATTTTTTGAGCAAATATTGTAAAAAATGGGTCTTTCGGTTTTTGATAGGGGTATTTGTGCTCAAAATAAATGGAATTTCACCCCCTACACCCATAGACCAAGTTTCATCTCAGTCGGACAAAGTTTGCTATGCCTTTGTCCACTCAGAGTCAGAGTCAGTCAAAACAACAATTTTAATTGCTAAGGTGACATTGCCAGAATGTCAAAATTATTATAATTTTGAGTTATTGAGTAAGTGTGAAGGTGGAAAAGAGAAATATTAGACTTTACCTAACCCTCCTAACCTTTTCCAACCTATTCTAACCCCTTACCCACCTTCTACACTAAAAAATCATGGTCCCCTAGGGGGAGTGACGTTTTTCCTTGGTGGAGGTTGTTGTGACTTATTTGGGGCCCCCTCTCATGAGTTATGACTCCCTTTGACCCCCACATCACCTCCTAGGATGATCCCACTCCTTTTTTCTCATTAATTCCCCTCCATTCCTTCATTTTTACCCTTTTTTTCCCCCTCCAAGAGGAGTTACGCCCCCCCTCTTCTAGAAACTCCACAAATGATTTTTTAAAAATTATTTGAGACCTCTCACCTTCCTTGGCATAAATCCTAAGGCCTCCCACACCTATTTTCTTGATCCTAACACCCCCTACTTTTTTCTACACCCTAGATCTAGATTTCAAACCCTAGATGGTGTGCCCTAGCCTTGAGATCTACTTTTATGCTTGGTGGTGGACACTTGGCATTGATCCAAGAGAGGTAGGTTTTCCTCTCCAAGTATAAATAGATCCCTCTCCTCACTCCCAACTCACCAATCTTTGAGCTATTGTTTCTATGCTGAAATCTCTCCTCATTTCCACTTTCTTTCTCTTGCCATCTTGCCATTTCATTCATTGCTCTTGATATTTTGGAGCAAGTATTTCTCCAACACTCTCACATTTGGAATAAAAAGCTTTGGAGGATTTTGAAGACATCTAAGAGTATTCTAGTTTTCTTCTTACACGTGAGGTGATCTTGTATTTGTTCATGTTTCATGTATGGTTGGAGTAGATCTATGGTAAAGTATTTTACTAGAGTAGGTTAACAAAAAGTATTCTTGCTATTTTATGCTTATTGGATAGCCTAGGGTTTGAAGTATTTCACATTCTTAGTCTTTTCAATATTGCTATCTATTTCCATGCTTCACATATTGCTTTGAGTATTGCAGGTTACTTCAAAGGATTTATTGGGATAGCATCGAGAAAGAGCCTACCCTTAAAACCTTTTCACACTCCTTGCTTTCTTGTTCCATTTATTTTCTTCATCATTTCCATTTGTATTTCAGTTTTCTAACACTCCTAAATGGGTCAAAAATATCAGGTTCTTACCAGATATAAGGGGAAATGCTGCCCAAATCTATCTAGAAGACTTCCCCAAGAACCCCTCTTGGTTGGGTAACATTTTCCTAACCTTTCTCCTTGTAAATCCAAGCTTTCTTTCATTATTTCATTCATTCTTTTGTCTATAATCATAAACTAACATAGGCTAGTTTGTTTTACTTTCAAGTTATTCATTTATTTAGTCATTTAGTTGTTGGCCCCTCTTGTCCATAAGGCAAGTTTGTGTGGCCTTTTTCATTCTAATAATTTTTTATTAGTTTAAACAACCCTCTTTGGCCAACAATGGTAGGCTTGCATCCACCTTGGCCATTGTAAGTGGTTTCATTCTTTCAAGTTTTCGTTTTAATAAGATAATGTGCCTGCACCTTGGGAGAGTAATCCCCAAAATTGCTAGGCCTAAGGGAACTTATCTTGGATGATTACATGCTTAATGGTTTAAAATATTCTAGATAGTCATCACATTTAGGTTTATTTCTTTCAAGCTATTTTGTTTCATATGCTTATGATCTTCATGATAATGGTTTAATGGTTTAGGAGCTCTCTTAAGTGCCAAATCTATTAGTTTCTCATAAATCATTTTACCTTTTACATTTCTAAGCATATGTGATACAATCCATGGTTTAAGATCTCATTTATTAACTTGTTAAATCTTTATCTTTCAAGCACATATCTTTTACATGGGTTTAACACATAACATATGTTGATGAATGGTTAATCTTTAACTCTCATTTTCACTTTCATAAGGCAAGTTGTTCTTGCCCTTTATTTTTGCAAGTTGGATGTCTAAATGGTAATGTGATGCTATGATAATCATCTTTGCTTAATGTTCCTTTTATTCATGTCACATCTTATGGGCTAAGCATTTACATTCTTAAGCTTTACATTTTTCAAGCACATCTTCTTTCACCTTTAGATTTCATATCTACATGTGGAATGGTTAATAAATGAATGGTACTATCTCTTGTAACTTTTCCATTTATGTTTTGATGTGTTAATGATCTTTTAATTTACATCTTGCAACACATTTTCACCAACATTTTCAATTCGGCCATGCGCTAAAAAATAAAATTTAAAGTGCCTAAAATACTCCTAAAAGCAACCCAACACACCTAAAGACCCACCCGAGGGTCATAATAACAATATAGACAACTTTAGGAGCTTTATTCATCCATCTCCACCATCTAAAATGGGTTTGAGGGACACCCAGGGGGAAGTGGCGGGGGACCGTCCCGTGATCCTTAAGGGGATCCTTTCTGGGAGAACTCTTACTGTCAGGGCTGACCTGGGAAGCTAGGGTGGGCCTTGTTGCCTTACTATCTTGAGCACCCGACAGTCATTTGGCCAAGGGAGGAGGAAGTTCAAAGCACAAACATAGTTTAGGGGGAGGGAAAAATAAAATTTATCTAACTTTTAAACAACTCCTTAAACATCTAGTTGCATAGAAAATATTTGTGTGTTTGGGGGACTTAGATGTATGCTTAGGAACACACATTGAATGTAATTACTTGCTTATATCTTTGTTGCAACTTCATGGTAGATGTCTTTGATGTTTCATGTCTTATTAAGAAATTGAGTTAAACATTGAATATCTTTTGATTCATTTGTTTTATGGTGTGAATCAAGGAGGGGTTGAGTATCCCACTTGGGGAGGCATCACCTTCTTTGATTCTTGAGTGTTTTTATGGTTTCCAGTGAAGGCAGTCCAATAGATTAAGTGCTATTGGGGCATGCTTGGCTCATGTGTTGATCTCACTTACATTTCCTTGTATCTTTGTATTCACTTGTATATTGTGTAATCATTGTATTGTCTTCATTCTTTTGTGAATAATTGTAATCTTTCGGTTGTGGGTGGTTTAACTTATTTCATTTGTAAACACTTTGCAATAAGCCACCCTCAAACTTAGTTGACCCCATTGCCCAACCTTAGGCACTAGTCTTAGTTGACTTAGGGAAAGGGCTGATTGACATATAGGATAACTTGCACTTTGCATTTGCTGCCTTAGCATCCTAGGCTAGTTTCCCCCCTTAGCCTTTAAACAACTAAAATTAACTCCTAGAACATAAATTTAAATCACATCTAGTAACTAGGGACTACCCCCCTTGGCTTCCCTAGGAGTAAGCCTAGAAGGAAGAGGTTCCAGTCAAGGTGACAGTGTGGACTGAGAACCTAGGCATTGTGCCTCCAAGGACACACTAAGTGAGCCGGACTTAGCTCACGTTAGCAAGTGTGTATTAGGACGGCAACATGTACAACTAAATGCTCTGTGAGAACTCTGTAAGATGTACCGATAATTCTCTGAAAATATATGTACCAAAATGTGCCCCTGTAAATGTCTGGAAGGAAAGAAGGCCCTGTAAGCTGACAAAGAAATCCCTTTAAGCTGACCTGTGATACCAAAGCTTGTCCAATGGGCCATGAAGTCAAAGTATATAAACCTCACACTGAAAATTGAAACCCAAGGGGTCTCATCCAAATCAACTACCTGCTACCACTCAATATGTACACTCCTCCCCATGGTAAATGTGTTGATGTCGACACAAGGGAGAAAGTCACTTCGTTAGATGTCAATAATGTAAACGCCTGTGAAGTGCGAAGGAACACTACCAATAATGTATATGGATCCTAAAGTACGAGCACAACCTCACACTGTGAAAGATGTTCTGAATTCGAACAATACTGAAGTAAATACTGAAGGGAAAAGACGCTACAAGGAAAATGTAGATTGTTGTCCTAAAACTGTAAAAAATCAGCAAGAAGGAAATACTAAAATGACCATGCAGAAAGGAAAGACAACTACCCTAGACCCAATTTTTTTACCTCAAAGCTGCCATGGTTAAATAATCATACTCAAAGGGTCAATGTAACCATGTAGCCAAACGATTAGTTGACGGGAGAGATCAACAAAGTCAACCTTCCAGGGGGACCAACCATGAAATCTCATATGACCCAAAGTTGCCTTGATGTACTTGCCAAAGAAGGAATAATTGAAGGGTGTTAGGTGATTGAATGTTGTTGGTTGATTGAAGGCTATTGGTTGGGATCTATCACATGGTACTTCAACAGTAATAAGAATGAATGCATGGGAGTCGAAACTCTTAGAATCTACATGTTGAAACACCTCCATCATCCTGAGCTCAACTGGGTCATGGCGAACTTTGATATCCTAACTGTGATCAATCTCAGGATCCTGAAGAACAACCTCAGGATGCGAAATAGTAGGCAAAGTGAAAGGGATATCATCTTTTGGTTGAACCAAAAGTGGATCCTCCTGTTGTAGTGGTGTTTGATCAAGTTGTTCCCGGACCACTACTGTGATAGGCAAGGATAAAAACTCTTGTTGACTAATTTCAACTTGGTTAACTTGTGGTTCCTCCTCTTGAAACTTTTCATCTTCACTAATGGGAGGAACCAATGAACACTCTTGAGTATTCAAATCTTCACCTTCATCTTCTTGGAACTCCGCATGTGACTCAAACAATGCAGCTATTGGTTTTGGATCATCTAAGATTGCGCTATAACCCTCCTGTTCATCTCTGGGAACTTGATATACTGCACATTGTGGTTCATCTTCAATAAAACAAACTTCCCGCATTGTTTTAACAATCAGTAGTTGAAAGTCATGGATCGGAATGAAGCCATAGGCTGCCATAAAATCTCTTTCCAACTTAATAACAACAACCCGGGCCTCCTCCAGAGTTCGAGGTTCATTATTCCTAAGAAAAATACCCAAAATGCCATCAAATGCCTCAAGATAGAAAATCAAATCACAAGCATCATTAGGCCTTGTTATCGCACAGTTTGTAGGAGAGGTTTAGGTAGCTTGAGTCAAGGCTTCAAACTGGCGTAACAGGAACTTCCCCACCCACTATCACCTCGATGGAGAGCTCTTTCTATTTAGGGTGGCTAATCCCAAGGGAGACGTCCCTAGTAATCTGAGGTTCTGAAGGAGAAGGATCAAGGTTTAAGACTTCAAAGACTAAGGATAGGCTTCCCTTCACAGATTACTACCAATAAAGATAGTCAAGGAGAAAATCTTCCACTGAATGGCACCTGTTTGCGAGACAAGACAAATAAAGCTAGAAGATGTGTTGCAGTGGTTAGTACTTCAAAGTATTAATGACTATCTTTTATACATATGAGAATTAATGAAAGTAATTATTGACGAAGTCAATGATTGCAATAAAAGATTATATTTTATATCACTTCTTCAATAAATACACAAGAGATACTGGCATTCAATGTGTAAAATCAAATCATTTTATTATCACAATGCAAATCTGCTCATATAAATATTGTTGTTGCGTCACTATTGCAGAAATAGGGTGATGTCAACCCTAGTATTAGGTCAAAAATGAAGACAATGAGTAGGACGTTTAGTCAACTAAGCTTATGAAAATAATCAACAACTCAAAGTCTATTAAACAAGGTGACAAATATCACAACGTTTTAAGCCAAACAAAGATCAAAAGGAGTGTGACGTCGCCTATATTGTTGTTGTTTTTAGGGTTAGGGTTAGCTAGTCAAAGAGGTGGACGTTTTAAAAAATCAACCAACGAAATTGCTTGAAACCTCTATGGCTACAAAGAGATGAGTCAGCCGCAACTTTTGGTCCAAACACAAGTCTAAAAAAGGCAAGACGTCATCATCTTCTAGGGTTAGTCTAGACGCTAGGGTTAGTTAGGGTTTCAAATAAAGAGAGTTTGAAAGAGTTGTTTAAGCACAAAAAGATCAATGTTGTACTTATAGACTAGTGCCTTGGGTTAAATGGAGTCAAGGAGTAAGGCTAATGGCTTGGGAGAATCTAAATCTAAGGACGGGAGAGTTAGGCTTGATAGTGCTGCAATGGCAGGGCCACCAAGTCAAAACCCTAAGGGGAGGAGGCTCATTCCGGTGTAGCTAAAGCTAGGCCTCATGCTCCTCCCTCTTTCCTTAGAACTTTTTGGCAAAATGGCTAGCTTTAAAATACAAGTCTAGGGCTGAAAAGTGTTGCTTGGGGACAAGGCTTTTCAAACCCTAGGTGTAAACTCAATTAGGCCTAGGATGTCCTCTTTTTTCAACTTATATCCAAAACTAACTCAGAAAAAAGAATGGCTAATGTAGCTATGGCTAGGCTAAACCTTCTTTAATCAATGGCTAAACAAGTTTTTGTCATGGGGACATGAAGCCATGACCTACTTGTGTGTTAGCTTCCTAGGGTTTCAATGATTAAGCATAATAATAACAATATAACTACACATGTAAGATATTTAATCAACAACCATTCAATCAAGAAGTTTTGATGAAGAAAACACTTACAAATTCATGAAAGAGCTTATCAAACCCTAGTTGTAAACCTTCCAATGACAAAAACACCATATGCATGCCAAAAATGATCCTCCTCAAGTGTAGCGCCTCACTCCAAGAGAAAATATACAAGACAAAAGATAAAAGAGTCACTCTCACAAGAGAGCAAGTTGTGTTATGTTCTAATGAGGGTAAAACATCCTCAATTTATATCATCCCTATGACCTTTAATTAACAATTAGGTCATTAAAAATAGATGACAAGGCTGACATTACAATATTTCATTATTTTTCACTTAAAATGCTAGAAATGTCAAAATAGAGCCAAAATAGGAGACGTCAAGCCCCTCTGGGGGAGACGTTGTCCCTTTTTGGGCATAATCAACATCCAAGGAGCAAAACGTTGGCCCCTCTAGGCCTCTTGCAAGCTGCCACACGTGACACAAGGTCCAAACACGCTGCCATATCCTCCAGGAAACGTCCAGCCTACCCTGGTGGCGTTCTGCCCATCAAAGCCATCATACCACCTGCAAGGGCTGATCCCCCATAGGTCAATCTCTGCCAAAGTGTCCTGATGAGGGCATCCTTCTTCTTTTCCATGCAAGGGCTCGTCACAACTCTATTCTACCTCTGCCATCCTAGCAACCATCTGATGGGCTCTTCAGCCCCATGGAGGTCCGAGCTAATCATCTCCCCATGTGCACCGATCCTCTGGTACCTTTCCGCTGGGCATGGTCCTACACATCAAAGAATATTCCATCCATGGGATCATTAGTCCTAAAACATCATAGCAATGTAAATCATATCTCATCATTAAAGCTATCAAACATATGCATGAAATCCCTAACAAATCATCTAAGAGCTCAAATACATTACACAGACCTACTATACAAAGCCGAGGAAACCAAGAGAACAACCTACTGGGCTAATACCCACAAGAGATGGAAAATTTCCTCAAAGGATCATTCAAGCCATGTGTAATGAGGTGATATGGTTTTTAGGGATGTCTAGTCATAGTAAGACCAAGGGTTGGTGTTGTCTATGGGTGCCTTTGTAGGAGGTGAGCTGCACCCATCATGGATGCATTTTTTCCAAGCCCTTTTATTGCCTTATCTTTCTTTTATTTCTTTTTACTACAAGTTCTGACGAAGAGGACACTGCCTTGGCTTGGTGGCCAGAGTTGACAGTGTTACCCACTAGTATCTTCGCAGAAATGAGAAGGCTAGCTCGTGATGAGACCCCCTTTCCTTTGGCCATGCAGCCAAAGGTCACCGCCCTGGTTTGGTGACCAGATGGTGGCAATGTCATACTGCTAAATACCTATGAACATAATGGGTCGGCTCGTGATGAGACCTCCCATCCTCTTGGTTAGGTTTTGCATTTATTAATTTATCATTTTCTTAGGGTCCCTTAGTCTCTTATCGAGAGGCTTTTTATTGCTTTCTCGGGGATCCCCTAGGTGAAGCATCTCTAGGTTTTCTTTTCCTATGGATTTTATCTTTTACCAGCTGCTTTTACCCCCTGGGCCTTTAGCCCCTTCTTCCCACAAGAAAAGATGTACCCTGGAAGGTCATCCTAATGGCCAGACTAGGGGAATGGGATGAAT
>SNQJ01S0158657.1:0-13337 GCA_010110895.2 Picea sitchensis
CAGGAGGGCCAATATTTTTAGAGGATTTTGTTGGAAAACTGTTTAGATATGAACTTGGGTCAACCCAAGAAGTAGTTAGAAAGATCAATAACCAAAAAATGGTTCCGTTGTTGTATGGAACTGCATGGGATTGAGTGAATGTGGTCTATAGAAGAAGCATGTGGAGAATGAAGGTATAAAAAGGTAATTTTCAGACCATGGAATCCAACGAAGGCGGATATTGAAAGATGCTTGAAAAAAAAGGAGCTTGATTTTGCGTAGAAAGATAACAAAAACCCTAACTTAATACCAAGCAAATATATGGACAAGTATGTGTTTAGAGACTTGCATGAGGTATTTTTTTGTGATTTCCCACATGTGTTGTAGGAGTGGCTATTGAGGTTAAAATACAACCACCCTACAAATCGAATTAGACATATCGAGTTGAATCATGTGGAGATTTTGCAATTACAACAGGTTAACAACAAATTCACGCACATAGTATATTTTTGGTTAGACAATATTGTTGCAGGGTTTATCACAGAATTTGTAGTAGATACTGCGAAGTCTTATAGATTATATGATGAAAGTTTTCTTAAGGACCTGGAGTTAGGTATATCATATCATTGTAATACTTCAATCAAGATGTTATTGTATAACGGTGTGATGACAATGGAATCAAGCGGGTTAAACTTCCCATGTGCATGGGAGGAGAAGGGAAACAGCGACAAAGAGGTGGAGAAATGGAGGAAAGAGATAGATAAGGGAAAAGAAGAAGGATGCCATGGACCCAATAATTATGGGTGAATATCAGAAAAACCATATAATGGAAACAACTTGAAATATGTGGTGGTACCCTACCAATATAAGATGAATAATATGAAGAGAGCCATAACTGATACAGAGGTCTTGGAAAGTGACGAGGAAGAGGTGGAGAATATTTGAGTTGTGGAGCATATTGAAATCATGCGCTTTAACATATGAAAAAGGAAATATGGTCAAAGGCGGAACCAAAGGTAGAAATCCCATCCATGTCAGTGTCAATGTAATGGAACCTGTAATAACTTGTATGTGCGACTAATACACTAATAATAACACCACCATTTAGAAAAAAAAAAATTAGTGGAAGAAACACAACAAGAACTACATCTAAACAGGGAGTAGCAACTGGAGGAGATAGTTTAGGAAGTATTAGTCAAATATCTGCGTGGAGTAGTATTTCATCCAGAGTTCAATATATAGAAATTACATGATGCCATCATTAGGTTACCATAATTTTGGGAGAGGCATATGAGGACCCTGAAAATCATTTGTTCATATGCAAGAAGATATGGGAAAAAAAGCATATCACATATGAGGATAAAAAACTTGTGCAATTAGATATTGTGATAAGAGACCATGCATTGGACTAGTACATGATCCTATATGTAAACAATCCACAAGGAGAACCAACAAGGATATTTACTTGTGAGATGTCAAATTTCTTGATAAATGAATTTCATAAGCCAATTCCCGGAAGATTATTACATGAATGAGATGATTGAAATTAGGAAAAACAGTGAGTCTACCTTGGGAGATTGATAAGTTTAGAATCTTAAAGGCGTCGCGGTGAAGTATGTCATGACTGAGATGAAACATAGACATCTCTTTTGGAGTCTTTATTTACCATTTAAAATATACATTGAGACAACATAAGTTTCAAACTCGGGAAGAAACTTTGCGGGCATCCTTACGGCTTGAAGAGAACTGGTATAAGAAGATAGATCAAATAATATAGGAGTTGAAGGACGATCTGAAGAACCTCACATTTCAAAGCGAGGCGAATAAGGGAAAAGAAGAAAGAGAAGTTGTTTGGTGTACCACATGCCGCGGCCGAGGAAAGGACACCATAATAATGAATGTCCAAATTTCGTACAGTATATGGAAATAGAAGTACCAAAACCTTTTCCAATAAGAGGAACATGGTGTGAGATTTTAAAGACACATGGGCATGATCCATATCATTGTACCATGATGCGAGAAATTACCAGGACAATACCAAAAGGTTTATCACGCAATTTTTACCGCAGGTCGGTGAGAACCCATGATGATAAATATTGTAGGTCGATGGGCCCGATGGGGAAAAGGAAAAGCGGATACCTTTAGGGTGTAGGAAGAAATGATAGCGGGGAAAGTTGCACCCGTTTTGGCGAGGTACCACCTCCATACAACATATGTAGCAACAATATAACCAATGTGCAACCTCTGTTGATTATGGCATTGTGCAACCACAATAAAACTCCACATAGTATAATCAAGGGCCTTAGTACAACACCGCTGCGAGGAGATCAAGCTGGCTACATAGGTGGAGGATGAGGTAGAGGAGGATTCTGGAAGAGGCATAGGTCGGTGGTGTGCCACAAATTCCAACATCGGAGGTTACTATGCAAGGAATTCCTACTGCGCCACAGAGCATGTATGTATTTAATGGCGTATAGCGGAACCATGACCGCAGAAGAATACTTAACACTTTTGAGGAAGATTCAAGAAAGAGGAACGGAGACAACCAAAGTATTAAGTTTATGCGGCTTTCTGCAAAAGCCAGGGATGATGGAATAGATATCAACATAGTTACATGAGGAGGTGATAATATAGGAACTGACCTAGTGAGGCGGGGATCCAACAAAACACCAATGGGTGAAGAAAGTACCGCAAAGCAGACAAAGCAGGTTTGATGTCGCGTGCAGAAAAGGGATACATTCAAGAGGAAGCCGAGGATAAGTTTCCTCAAACAATATGTTAATACATCAACCATGCATCATTTTTCAGAATGTACTAGTGTATTATATTCCTCCATCAATGGACCACACAAATGAAGCACAATAGTTAGGGCAAGTAAGTACCATAAACATTTTTTTGCAATCTCGTGTTAAGTTATTGAATGATCCATTGTCATTTAAAGTTTTGAAAAATTTCGAGAAAGATGTAACACAGATGTAAAGGGGAAATTATAGCATAAAATAGTCAATCACCTCCATACAAGAAGGGAGGACAAGAAGAGGAATTAAAACTAAATGCCAACATTGGAGATTTCAATATAGGGGATATTATATTGGACTTAGGATCCGAGGTAAATGTATTACTAAGGCAGACTTTGAAGTGATAGAAATAGTAGATGGCACAACACCTTATCAAAATTTATTGGACTAGATTGGAAATTTATTAACCAATACATAATCAAATTGAAGAAAAGAAAAATGCGTGGAATTCAAATTAGGAGAATACAAATTCATTGCACAATTAAGTCCATCGAAGGAGAAAGGTTTGTAGAACCCACTGTTTAGACCTGGAGGAAATTAAAAAGTTATTGCAAAACCTACGTGAGAAGGCGATTATGTCAGCCAACTAGAGATGGGAATTTCGGCTAGAGAAACATCATCATGTTAGCCATTTCGGATCACAAGGAGTGCGGAGAATTGGCATTAGAGATTACATGAAGTCTTTACAAGAAGGTGCACAAGAATAGGAGTCATGCAGTAAGATGGGTCGGTATAGAGAAAAGGAAACCTCCGGTTCCTTGGGGTAAAATGATCAGAATTCTCTAATATGAAGAGGAAGTATTAGAGACTCAAAGGCTATTAGCCCTAGATATCTCACTCAAAGGGAGACACAATATGGTGAGATTACTTGCCAAAACAATTCAAAGGCTGGTCCTGTCCGTCCATTCCATCCATTCCCTCCATTCCTCCATTTCCATTCCATTGTCCTCTCAGCGTCCATCCATCCATCCATTCCTCCATGTCCATCCTTCCATCCATTCCATCCATCCATCCATCCTCCATCCATCCATTCCATCCATCCTCCATTCCATTCCTTCCATCCATTCCGTCCGGCCATTCCATCCGTCCATCCATCCATCCATCCTCCATCCTCCTTCCATCCATCCTTCCTTCCATTTCCTTTTCCATCCCTTCCATCTTTCCATCCCTCGTCCATCCTTCCTGTCCACTCCTTCCTCCTCCATTCCTCCATTCCTTTCCTTCCTTCCTTCCTCCTCCTTCCATCCATCCATCCATCCATCCATTTCATCCATTCCTCCTTCCTGTCCATCCGTCCTTCCATCCACTCCATCCGTCCATCCATCCATTCCTTCCACTGTCCTTCCTCCATTCTCCATCCTCCTCCATTCCACCTCCTTCCATCCATCCATCCTTCCATCCTTCCATCCTCCTTTCTCCTGTTCATCCATCCTCCATTCCATCCATCCATCCATTCCATCCATCCATTCCATCCATCCGTCCACTCCATTCCTTCCTTCTGATCCATTCCATCCATTCCTCCATTCCATCCATCCGTTCCATCCATTCCTTTCCATCCTCCGTCCATCGTCCGTCCTTCCTCCTTCCTCCGTCCATCCATCCATCCATCCTCCTCCTTCCATCCATCCATCCATCCATTCCTCTCCCCATCCGTCCTTTCCTTCCATCCATCCATCCACTCCTGTCCTCCGTCCATCCGTCCGTCCTTCCATCCTCCTTTCCTTCCTTCCATTTCCATCCATGTCCATTTGCGTCCATTTCCATCCATCCTCCTTCCATCCATCTTTCCTTCCATCCTTCCTTTCCTCCTTTCCTCCATTGTCCATCCGTCCATCCATCCATCCATCCGTCCATTCCATTCCTCCATCCATTCCATTCCTCCATTCCACTCAGTCTATCGGAGGGTAAACCGATGTGAAATGTGTGTGTTATGTGTGTTTGATTTCATATTTACTTTCTATCCGGTGGATTATATATGATGAATGGATGGATGGAATAGTCCGGTTAGATCTTTTTAGAGATACCGTGCATGGGAGCTTAACGTATGGATATTAGGAATAATAGAGAGAATAATCAAATAAAGGCATGAAGAAGATCAATTATAATCCGAGATCCCCACTCTTTCCTGAATTCTACAAGGAACTTGATGTTGTGAGTCACCATATAACTATCTCGGGTGATAATGCACAATTACATTCTGTGTCTTGTGTTTGCCTTCTAGTTTATATGAGGGCCAATGGTTTTAAGAGTTTTTGGAAACTGTTCATATCTGAACCTGCTGGGTCAACCTAAAGAGTTATTAAGGAGATTAATATGGCTTACCATGCCATGCCATGCCTTTCCTTTCAATTTAGTTCCATGCCTTTCCTTCCCATGAAATTCCTTCCCATGCCATGTCATTCCATGTGTTTCCATTTCCATGCCATTACCATCCATTTCCATGCCACGACATGCATTTCCTTGCCTTTCCAAGACATTCATTTCCTTATCATTCCATTCCTTTCCATTCCATGCCATTACCATGCCTTGCATTTGTTCCAATACCTTGCCTTTCAATACCTTTGCTTTCCTTTCCATGCAATTGCCTTTACTTGCCATTCCATGTCTTTCCTTGTCTTTCTTTGTCTTTCCTTGTTTTTCCTTGGCTTTTATTTCCTTGCATTGTATTTCCATGCCATGCATTCCTTTCCTTTTCATGTCATGCCATGCCATTCCTTTCCTTTCTATGCCCTTCCTTGCCTTTCCTTGACTTTCCAATCCATACCATACCTCATCTTACCTTGTCATGCCATTCCAAGCCATGACTTTCCATTCCTTTCATTTCCATATCATGCCTTGCCTTTCCATGACTTTCCTTGCCGTTCCATGCCGTTGTTGTACTTCCTTTCCATGCCATGCCAAGCCAAGCCATACCTTCACTTGCATTGAATTCCCATGCCATGCTTTGTTTTGCCATTCCATCCCTTTCCTTTCCGCCCACCATGCCTTGCCTTTTCATGTCATACCTTTCCTTTCCTTGACATGTAATGCCTTTCCTTCTTTGCCATGCCTTGTCATGTCTTGACTTGACATATCCGCCCATTTCCTTTCTACCATACCATGTCATCGCCTTGCATTTCCTTTCTTTTCCATGCAGTACCTTGGTTTCCAAACCATGCATTTCCTTTCAATACCATGCCTTGACATGCAATGTTTTAAGGTACCATATGTAATATAATATGCATAAGCGAGATATTCCGGCATATCAATGGAAGAACAAAATATTGAAAAGAGAAACACGGAAATATACCTTTATTCAAAGAAACAATGTTCACTTGCCTCTTTGAGAGCGAAACCTCAATGAAGATCTCTATTACATTTTTTCTCAAGACAAATCTTCCTCCTTGACTTCTACTCCTATTTATAATAATTTTAACTTCTAAATAACATTCTAGAGGAAGATATTTCTAGAAGCTAAAGCTTGACTTGTTCACATTTATTTAAATAGGCCTTATTAACTTGTGTTGGCCTTTATTACATGGAAAATATATTATTCTACCTATAGCAGGGGTTAGGTAGCTTAGGTCCATAACCACTCCCCCTTGAATAACATCCTTTTCCTTAAGGATTGATATGAGGAAATTATTGCAAAATGGTGAAAGCGAGCTGCAGGGTGGCATCTTCTATAGAGTTATCTTTCAACTGGACCCAACACTTCCTTGATGGTGCACTTACGAAGATGGAATCTCGTTGGATTGAATTTCTTGTGGCTACAACCAAAGGAACCTTCTTCATCCAACTCAAAGGAGACTAGTTTTCATGTGGCATGGTTCCAATCACTTTCTTTAAGATTGAGACATGAAAAACAGGATGAATCTTATAATGACTTGGTAGAGCTAATTGATGAGCCATGGGCCCACTAAACGAAAATTGTATAAGGACCATAAAATTTTGGAGAAATTTTCTGACAATGATCATATTTGAGTGAATTATGCTTATAAGGTTATGAAAAGAAACCCCTAGTCCCCTTCAACAAATTGATGTTGAATGACCTTGATCAACTTATTGCTTCTAATGATTTTGACCCATGATAGGTACTGAGGGTATGGATAATGGTCTCTTGGACTATAATATTTTTTCAACCTCCTGAACCTTTGGGACCCTTGGTATGTATGAGGATAAATGACGAATAATTTTGTCCATAGACTTCTTCAAAATGTGTCATGCGAGTATTTGTATGGTAAGATGTGTTATACCAATTTCAACTAGTGGTAACCAGTGATCCCATTTTGTCGGATTCAAAACAACACAAATATGTTTCCAAACATTTTTTGACAACTTCACTTTATTATCAATCTGGGGATGATAGGTGATTATGAGATGAAATTGGGTTCCCTACCGGAGCCTAAACAATTATTGCCAAAATTTACTGGTGAAATTTGGATCTCTTTTCGGGGACAATAGAATGTGACATACCATGAAGTTTGAAGATATTATCATGAAAATTTGAACCCACCATGCTTGTGGTGAATGGGTGTTGAAGGAGCGAGGAAATGAACATATTTAGAGTATGATTAACCACCATGATGGTGACTTATTTCTCGATTGAAGTAAGCCAACAATGAAATCCATAGAAATATCGATCCAAATAGTAGGTGGAGTATTTGGAGTGTGTGGAGTGTATCACATTGACCATAAATGTGGGCGTCCATTTCATACCATCAAAAGGAGCGTTTGATCCTTTCATAGGTTTTTGGTAAACCATGAGTGCCCAATTGTTGGTGTAGCATGAAGCTCGTAAAACACCATGGATTTAAGTTGGGGCTGTTTCCTTAAATACAACTGACCTTTCTAGAAGCTCATCATTGTAGAGAGTACCATATGAAGAAACTAGAAGTGATCTTGCAATTGTTGGATCATGTTGGGTTGTTATATTCTTTGCATTGAGGGAAATTCGATTTGGGGTGGATTGATTGATAACTAAAGTGAAGGAATGAAAACAAGTCAAAGGTCGAAGTGGTTATTCACGTGCAAATTCCAATTGGAAGATATTGAAAACAATTCGAAGGTCAAGGTGGTTTAACCGGGTAAATTCGAAGTCAAAGACATCAAAAACAAGACGAAGAGGTCAAAGAGACATCAAAAACAAGCGAGAAAATCCAAAATGACAAGAATTGATAAATTGACGTATTGGAAATGGATTGAAAATTGAATGAGCCGGTAGCCAATAAACTTGGTGATGCGACCATAAAATAATATCGAGATTCATGGGATTTGTAGCCGATGATATGTGTGGATGTATAATCATTTTTGGGTGCCCTTTTCTCTGGGTTTTTTTCTATTGCTAAATCCTATATAAAGAGGGAATGTTGTAATGTTAGCAAAATATAATTTCCAATCAATAATCATAGAGGTTGTTGGTCATGCAAATGTAAGCCGAATTGGCTACCGGGGTTATTCTTATGTAAAGCAAGAGGTATGATGTGGGTGTATTACTTGTAGGTGTGGATGTTATAGAAATATTTGCCTAGCCATTTACATATCTTGCACACAGGGCCTTTTTTCATTTCCCTATGTGGACTTGTCATCCCTTTTTGATGATTCCAAAGATAAAAATAAATATTTTCCACATATACACCTATCTACTGCCAACATATGTATCTGTGAGAACGCTCCACTGGCTTCGCGTACATTGGGATTTATCTTGAGAAAATACAAAATGAAGTCGGGTTTCCATGTCTGATCAGAGGATCTCTAATCTTGGCCTTCCATATAGAAAGCGTTCCAATTCGACCCTTTAGTTTCATTTTGAAGGCTATAAATCACAATTCAAGCTATGGAAAAAAGGATAAATAATTCAACTTTAAGGAGCGAAGTTACAACTGGAGAATTACTTCATGTTGAATTATGCATCCCTTTGTTCCTCCAAATTACGAACCGCGATGTTCAACCCCCAATATTTTCCTTATTGTTGAAAAACCTCATTGTCTCCTTCTATGAGCTTGCCTTTGGTGGAGGATTAGTGGTGGAAGCTCGGAGTTGGAAGGAACTGGTTTCTTGGTTTGAGCCAGTGCGACGCTGGAGTCACGTAATGTTGTCATAGATGATCGTTATTAATAGAAATCTCCTTTCCCATCAATTGATATCTTGAAAATATATGATTATTATCCATGGGCATGTTTGTAATGTTATTAATGGATTATGCTATCTAATGTGCTAACCCTTTATATTATCACTATATGCTTTATCTACTTGTTTGTTGAGGGAACTTTGTTGCAAAATTATAGAATCTTTGAATTAGTTATCTTGATTGGGCGTCATCAAACGATGGATTGAGGTAGGCCTCTTTTCTTATCTTGCACATTAGTTTATATATAGCATATGTTGGAATTGAGTTGATTCTGCAATCATACATGTCTGTCGTGGTTTACCACAATGCATGAGAGTTTCCTAAATGTGGTGACTCCACTGGGGAGAAATTTCTTTTAAGGGTTGGAAGTATTTTTTCTCCTTGCCTTGCTCTTTTTCCTTTTTGTTTCTTGTAGTATCATTGCTTGACAACCTATCTTCACTCACGGGCCTAATTTTTCTTCTTTTCCCTTGCCTGACCTTATTTTAAAGCCTATACATGCCCTTTTCCTTGAAAGTTGCCTACACATGCATTTTGTCTAACTGCAAGTTGTGTATATATGCATTGTTTTCCTGAACAATCACGTACACCTATTTTCCTTGCTTGTTTTCTTGGTTTAGAGTTGTTGGGTGGGATTTTATAGTTGTTGAGCCTTCTTAGATCTCTATAGTGCCTAAGCTTCTTTGGGATGGCTGAGGGAAACATTTGGATTGAGATTTTTAGTGAGTCTTTCTTTGTTTTCATTTTTTGTTGATTTGTCAGCCAGGCTTTGGGTTGTTTGCTTGACTTCTTAGTATTATGCTTGAGTTATTGATTTTATACCTGATGGGAATTTTTATATATCAAGTTTCTTATCGGTCCATGCATTTTCTTTTTAGTCTATTGAAAATACAAAATAGGCATTTGCATTGTTGTCATTTTTTCTTTTGAATCTTTATCGTTAGCTTAGTGCATTTAGTGAAAGATTTCATTTACTTATGAATTGTAGAGTTGAAATTTAAAATTGCGGTGTTTATTATCATATCATTCATTGAAAGTTAAAGATAGACTTTGCATTATATTCATATGTGTTTTATTGTAGAGTCATAACATCGCCAGGTTTTACTTCCATACCTTTTGGTAATCCGCGATAATAAAATTCGCTTTAAATTAAGAATTGATTAGTCCACGGTTTGTACTACGGTGCTAAAACTAGTCTAGGATTTAGTGCCTTGGAATATGATTTGTGAGTAAACTTATCCAAGACAATTAAATCAACATATTTGTCTAAGAAAGGGAGTTGAGGAGAGTCCATTGTATAATTGTTAGATCGGGAGAGCTCCTCTCTCACATACGGAGTTAATCACAAGGTCACTTGAAGTTAGTTGAAGGGATAACCCACGGATACTGGCTTAAGCGTGAGAGATATTTACGTGGATTGTTATTCATATTTGGGGATCTTACTGGTGCCCATACCTGCATTGAGGCCCGGTGCTTTCAAGTTTTTTGGGCTTTGCTACCCTTCCCATCTGGTGGACCTGACTTACAACTGCTAGCATGTGCATTGGTTATACCATGTTTATTAAATTGCTTGACATAGGTATCTCATAGGTTACTTGTAGGGTTATTCTACTTGTATCCTAGGTGAGATAAGGGTTGGACAACACACAATGAAAACTAACCTTTATTGAGGAACACCTCTCTGGGGGGGATCTGATCGAATGGTTTTTAAATTACGTGGGCCCCTATAATGGATTCTATTACCTCCAATTTTTAGCGAGGAGTCTCAAGTCCCTCTTGGATGAGGCACCTTATTTATAAAGGAGGCCACTCGACCACTAGCCGTTGAATTTTGGTATTCTCTTTGACTGACTACTAGTTGGCCTTAGGATATATTTTTATTTTTATTTTGTAGATTCATAAACGATAGATTGTGAGTCGGACTGACATCCCATGGGTCCCTTCAGTTTATTCTGATTACCACGGTTCGAGTTCTTGCCTTCTAAGATGTGTAGAGTTATTAGGCATGGTATAGACACATCCACCTTTCAGACTAGTGGTTCCAAAAGGATGAGTACTGATTCTAGTATTTAGAACACTGGGAGTTCATCAAATTCCAATCCCACTATAGTTAATGGAACCCTTTCGACTCCTATACTACAAAATTTTCATGGAGGCTTATACATTACTATGGCTGGATTCACGTAGTTAATGCTTCAACTATCTTGCCTCAAACCCTTTTGGCGGTCTTGGTCGCACTTTTCGTCGGGTTGTCATTGACCCCGATTACATCCTTGGATTCCTAGCCTATTTTATTATGGTGTATTGAAACTTCGCCCATAATTTCAATTTCCATCCCGGTACATTTGGCCCTAGCAGCTAGCATTGGAATGAGGCACTACACCTCTTTACACTCCATTTCTGTTTGGTGGTTTGAATATCCCTCAAACGAATTCTAATGGAATCAGGGACACTACACCTCCTTACACTCCATTTCTGTTTGGTGGTTTGAATATCCCTCAAACGAATTCTAATGTAGGAAGTTTCCCTACTCTTAACACTAGTTTTAATTCTTTTACAACTGGATGGAATAACCCAGCTGGTGGACAGGTTCCACCCTACATCCCTACCTCCTCGGTGTCAACTCGGACCAATACTCTTGGTATTATGAATCCACTTCATTCCTCTAGGTTCCCATCTATAGGAGGTCACTCTTACACTTTGGGCAACCCCCAAACCGGATCCAATCCAGTTGGCGGAAGTTTTTATAACCCCCATCCCGGATCTAATCCGGCTGGGGGAAATTTTCATAATCCTCAACAGAACATTCCTGCTGGAATGATGCCCAACCCATCTTATACAAATCATACCAGAGGAGGGCCTTATAATCCAGGATAGTGTTATGGTTCTTACCAAAATCCTGGATTGGCTGCAGTTCCACACGCACAATCTTTCGTGGGAGGTTGGGGCCAGATGTCTCAACCCCATCTCCCTTTTCTAGCCACGCTTAATCTGCCAGATTTGTCTAAGTTAATGAATGACCTGGTGAATCATGATCACACATGGCCCCCCATCCCCACCAAACTTCCTTCGGACATCCCAATGTTTGAAGGCAAGAATGGAGAGGACCTTGGTGAACACGTCACTACTTTTCACCTTTGGTGCTCATCAAATTCCCTTAACCATGATTCTATTAGATTACAATTATTTCAACGCACTTTTATTGGATTCGCTTCGTAGTGTTATATTGAGCTACGTAGGGGGATATATGGGTCATTTAATCAGTTGGTGATGGTCTTTCTCAACCAATTTCAATTTCCCATTTGTTATGATGTCGGCCTCAAACTTTTGTCGACTTTACTCCAGGACACCGCCACTCATATCTCGGATCATATCCAGGAGTGGCGTAGACGAAGGTGGTTGATTAAGACTCCTATACCCCCGGCCTTTCTCCTAGAATGGTTCTTAAATTATTTTAACCCTCCTATCTCGAAGGACGTTGCTACTTCTGGGGTCTCCAATGAGGAAGAAGATATCTTTAGAGCCCAGCAGTTAGATTTAATATATGCTCAATTTGGGATGTTATATCACCTTCTTACAGAAGCACCACGGTCAAATTACGATCCTAGGAAAAAACCTGGACCTCGTGCCAATGGAATTTTAGGATCCACCAATGTCAAGTCTGCAGACTCGGCGATAAGCCACTTCAAGGCTTTGTCTCTAAACCAGTCTGTTGGAGGACCAACTTCATCTGTGTCCTCCAACCCCACTCAGTCGACATATGTACATTTTGTGCAATCGTCAAAAAACCCAAATGGTTACCAATGACCAGATGGGAATAAAAGCAAAGGTAAAAACAATCATAAGGGTGGGAAAAATGGTAAACCCAAGGACAACGATAATAATGGGAAGCAAAATGATAAAACTGGAGAGAGCAAGAAAGAGAAACATAAGGTGAAGTTTCCTTGTAAAATTTGTACCGATGAACACCTTACGCATTTATGCCCCAAACTCGTGGAGGTTGCAAGGCTTTTGAATCTTCTACCCGTTGTGTTGACAAATCCATTCCAACATAACCAACACCTAGCCTCGAGCTCTTCAAAAGCTGAAAATGTGGCCGGTGGGAGTCAAAACCCACCACCACAAGATGGCGATCGGGTATGTATCAATATGGTCTGATCTAAAAATCGATATAGCCACTGGATCTCGAGATTATAGCTCTTCGCAAGCTAACTCTAGTATAGAATCTCCCCCTCCTCCTCTAGAGATGAACTTACAGATTGAGAAACTAGAGCCACCACATCATATTCCGAAAGGAGTACTCAAGCTCTCTACCCACAACCCTAATGCTAGAGCCGCCCAAAACTACTCTATTGTTGAGGATCTGGGTTGAACCCCTTGTGCGATGTTGGCTTTGGAGGTACTTGAGATGTGTCCTTCACAAATGAATGCCTTACTCTCTGCTTTAGGAG
>SNQJ01S0158660.1:0-17700 GCA_010110895.2 Picea sitchensis
TTCTATGTTACAAGGCATCTTCATCACAATGAAGACAACATACTTGGAGAATCAATCGATCATGACCAAAATCATGGTGTATGCCAACACCATCAGAGGTTATGTGATGAAGTCAATAGAGACACTTTCCCATGGTCTCTCTAGAATTGGTAAAAGCTACAACATACTTTCTCTCATTCTGGTGTCCATCGTATCTTGTTGATATATAATGCAAGTGTGAATGTACTCCTCCACATCCTTCTTCTTCTTCTCCCAAAATTATCCTCACTCTGACAACACCAACATCCCCCATTTTCCTAGGGGGCTATACCAGGGTGAGTCATGACATTTCTTCATGAGTTCCCTCTCGAGGCTAAATGACTTAGGGACATATTCATCCCCTAAATTACAACAATCCATTGCATGGCCAAAACTTCCACGTTTTTCCATCCTTCACATGCTTCATGATGTTCTTTGTTGTGTGATCATGCTCTAACCCTTACTTGATATTTTCATGCAACTCTTCCAAGACATGAATCTAACTTCCCCCTCATGTAGGAAACTCATCCTCCTCCTATAGGACTACAAGTTCTGCCTTTTTTCTTATGGCATATACGACAACATTTAGCCTAACTGACCTATACTCAATGGTCTTGTCAAACACCGCGAGGAAGTCTTCCCACCTTTCCTACTTAGGTGACAACTTTGGTTGCGTCGCGAAGTAGCTTGTGGCAATGTTGTATGTCTTCACGAAAAATGAGTTTCCCAACAAGTAGTGTTTCCAAGTCTACAAAAAAATTACTACTACAATCATCTTCTTCTCATGAATGGGGTATCTTCGTTTGTTATATTGGATATTTCTTGATCCAGATGGATATCGGTGGCCACCCACCTTTCCCAACTAGCTCAAAACAGTTTTCTGACATTTTAGGCAATTTACTATTTTTAGTAGTTTAAACTTCCGGGGCCATTTTGTGGGCCTAAATGAATTTTTTTCGATATCGAGCTCCTCAATGATAGCGAAAGGAATGATTAATCCCCCAAAATGAATCTCCTCGGAGATACCTTTCCAACGGGCTATCACACGCCTAAAATGGAGATCGTATGCAAAAGTTACGACCCCGGGAAGTTGATGTACTAGCTTACCCAAATGGGGCCCACATGACTTTTGGCGCTTCATCTCCTAGGGTTAGGTTTTTGGATGTTTATGGTTTTTGGCATTCTTTCTTATTGTAAAAAGGCCTTCAAAGCCTCATTGTAACCTTCTTCTTGCGAATGTGCGCTGTCGTTACAGCTCTTCTCAGAGATAAGCCACCACCATTCCAACAAGCTTGTTTCCACTACATTTTACAGTTTCAACTTATTTCGTTATTGAATAGAAAACCAGTTTTACTATATCTCTATTATTTTTTGTTAAGCACCTGTTAATAATATGTATTCATTTCATTCTTCTCATAAGATCCGGATCATTTCTACTATCAAAGGAAACCAAATGTCCCTCCTGTGTCAAAATTCCTCCAATGGAAAAGTCTAATGTGTCTGTATGCACTTCAAACGATTTCTCAAAGTATCGCAACTTCACCATGGGAATGGTAACAACTCTATTTGTTATATCTCCAAATGCAAACTTGCATCTCTTTGGCTAGTTCCATGCTTTCTCCTTTTTCAACAATTCAGTGAGTTGTGCAAAACTCTTGGAGCATCCCTTTATGAAATTCTAATAGTAATTGGATATTCCAAGGAAGAATATCATGTCATGAACTTTCCATGGCTCTTCCCAATCTTTGATTTCCTTGACCTTCGCAGGGTACATGTGAATGCATCCTTGGCCAATCCAATTCCCCAAGAATGGTATCTTAGTCTGCCCAAAAAAACACTTAGACATCTTCAAGAACAATTGGTTATGGTGTAATGCATCAAATACCTATGCCAAATATTTCTTGTGCTCCTCCATACTTTCATTGTACACCACAATGTCATTCAAATACACCACAATGAACTTGTCCAAAAACAATCGCAACAAATCATTCATGAATGTACAAAAGGTTGCAGGGGCTTTGCACAACCTAAAAGTCATCACTAGGAATTCATAGCTCCCATACCTCGTCACCATGGTTTTCTCCACCTCATTTCCATCTTCATTCCACACTTGATAATAACCATGTCATAGGTCAATATTTGAAAACACTTTGGCCTTGGCCAAACTGTCAAAGAAATCTTTGATTAAAGGCAATGGGTATCAGTTCCTCA
The DNA here is from genome assembly GCA_010110895.2 of Picea sitchensis. Classification (NCBI taxonomy): domain Eukaryota; kingdom Viridiplantae; phylum Streptophyta; class Pinopsida; order Pinales; family Pinaceae; genus Picea; species Picea sitchensis. The sequence continues at coordinate 2,230 of SNQJ01S0158660.1, forward strand.
TAGTCTGTTTTTCAATGCTCGATAATCCAAACACATCCTTAGCTATGGAGTGTACTTCTTTTTCTATAAGAGAACTGGAGCACCATAAGGTGACTTGGACAAATGAATGAAACCTACAATAATCAATTATGTCAATTGTCTCTTCAACTCTTCCAACTCAGGTTTAGATAATTCGTAAGGAGCTCTTGTTAGTGGTTGTAGCATAGTCTCTAACTATATATGGTGGTCAACAGTGCATCGTGGTGGGAGAACTTTCAAAAAATATTCCGACATTTTGTCCAAAAAGTTACCCAGCAAGTCAATGATCTCAGGTGGAATGCGTGTCACCACTCCATCCTATTGAAATTCCCCAACAACTGTTGCATAAATATGTGATCCATTCCACCTTGTTTTTATCATCATACTTAGTGCAGAACCAAACTGCACCTTTCCACTATATTTCCTTCTGGTTGTGCACATAATCTCAGAATTGTTTTCACCAAGTATAACCATCTTGTCCATCCATGGCATGAGGACCACGTGTGTCCTCCTTAGGAACTCCTTCCCAAGAATTACTTTAAATTCATCCATAGGAATCACTATGAAGTTAGCCTAACCTTCCCACTTATCAAGTCAAATTTGAATTGAGGAGGAAACACCAGTTGTTGCCCTTTACTTAGAGTTTACTTCATTCATTGCAGCTCCACATAGAGAAACTCCAAGTCCCAGTTCCTTTGCAACCTATGTCTTCAAAAATTTATGCAAGGCTCGTGAGTCAACCGGAGCTTGCATTGTTCTTTCATTGATAACTAAATCCACAAAACATAATTGATTGTCTTGGATACCAAGATTTCTACCCAAGGCACCCAATGCACCATTCCTTCGTAGCTTGCTACAAACTGATCATTTCCACTCTTTATGTGCTAAGTGAAAAAGATAAACATCATCACACTACAACATACTTGTGTTAAGCTCGTCTTCTGCAGACTATGTGGGAGCACCCCTTGGTCCACCTCTTGGTTCCAAGGTGCCTTGTTTCAAGTGCCTGTAGATCATGGTTAATTACACAAACCAAGTCTCGTATACCTCAGGTTACGAGGGGACACTTGAATCAAACTGCCTTGAGTAATTCACGACATGCTTCTATCATATGAATTCATTCGCCTTTGTCCAAGGAGTCGCACCAGCCTGGGTTGACCCATTCCTAGAATGTACAAATCTTGTCATATTGTGTGATGCGTCTTCGCAATTTTATTCATCGCAATACTTTTGAAACTTATTTTATACCATCTATCACACCCCCAAGAGGGATGCACAATTCTAACCTTGGCATCTCATGGACATGCGGCACCACGACGGTTTTCACTTGGCAGCTTGGCTTAACCAAGGATACTTCACCCGGAGTATGCCTCTTCACCTAAAGCATACACATACTCTATTCTCGGATAAAGATGAGTCACACTCTTACTTTGTGCAACTCAATTGTATACTTAAACAATTTCTAACATTCCATAACACTTATTCATTATGGCATACAACAGAAAACATGCAAAACAAAACAGTCACATATATAATGCAGGCGGCACCAGTGGTGCCTAATACTTGACTTCATTTTATTATATTATGAAACATAAATAATACATTAAAGAGAGGGCACTATTGTCTCAGTTACATATATGGGAAGAGTCTCACGATTCTGTCCCATACACCAAAACTATCTAAACTTGCATATTCATCACACCGAGACTTCCTTCATTGCTCCTTCTTGACTCAGCTTGTGGTGTGCCCCACCTATGCACTCAGCCTCAGACTAACTCATGTCTCTTGTATTTCTCACTTTCTTATTCATTTGTTTGTGTGTCTTGTGCTCTTATATGGACTCCAAGCGTCACCATCATGAATCAACATGTCCTTTCGGTGTGGCGCGCCTCTTTGTGAACCATCATGCCCAAACAAACCGTCACGCAACTTCATGGACCCAGTGCACCCAAATAATCCCTTATGCCCGTCAATTCTTGCATCTCTTAGACTGACGCACCCCATTCTTGAGTGCGCACCCCTTTCTTTATGCTCTTCCCTGTTTTGATTGTCTTGAATATTTGTGGGTGTGCCAATGGGGTCACCCCATCTCTCCAACGTGCCCACACTGCCAAGGGAAGATGGGCCCACTCCTTGGGCATGCTCCCAAGTTTCCCTGTGCTTTTCCAAATGCAACACAAGTCTCCATTGTCTGTCACAAGGGAAGAAGGGTTTGTGTCCCCTTGGGTTGGCATGTCACCATCGTTCCCCAAGGTGCTATTGTCAGCGCCCACAAGACACATTATTTCCCAATCGATCGCCTCCTCCTTGTGCTCTTCGCCTGACTTCTGACCAAATCTTCCCAAGGAGTGCATGTGCTCGGTGGGTGTCACGAAAGGCCTTACAATAGGGATGTTTTGGCATTTTTTTTAATAGATATATTTAAAGAGTGTGGTTTAAACATTTTATTTTTTGAATCTTTTTTTTCTCTTGTTTGTATGATTAGTTTTTCCTAAATTCCAATCAGAAATTTAAAAGAATTGTTGAAATTGTAGATATTAGTTGTTGAGGTTGCATAATCCAAGTGCAATAGCGATTTTTGGATATTGAATCCATTTATAAATTCAAAAATGAAATTTGAACAATGAACGAAGAAATAAAGACTTTGATGCCATTCATTTCACCCCAATGAGGAATGAGATTGTTGAAGCAGAAGATGTTCTTTCACATGCAACGACTAAACTCCAAGATATTGGCAGCATACAATGATTGAAGAAGAAGAATGCTCATCCTCTGAAAAGGGAACCGGTTAACCACAACTCGTTTCATTATTGAAATATGTAATAAATTGTATGCTAAAAGGTTCATTATTATAAAAAAACTTAGGTGTTCCAACAAATTTATATCGCATGAAAAGCTAGTTTTAAAAATAGTTAAATGCAAACAAATTCGACATGTTCATCATCTACCATTTTAAAACTAAAAAGTGATAAAAAAAAGGGAAGTGTTTGGTGCAGTTGATATGGTAAATCTTCATACTAAAAAATGTTAAGAAAATTGTAAACTAAAATTTTATGTAATTTTTTTTATTAGTTTTGTCCAAAATGCTATGCTTTTTCCATTAGTTTTGATCAAGAATATACCAATAGTTAAGATTGTATAATCCTAATGTAATAGGGGTTTTATGGAGTTCAGTATATTATGAATTAAAAAATGCAATTTAAATAATGTAGAATTACAATTTCAACAAAACTTCAAATATAAAAAAATCATAAATTATTATAAATCAATTTTATACCAAACAAAACCATTTTTTGTTGAAAATAAATTGTTATGGTACCATTTATGTTGGAAACTTTTTTTCTTTGTTTTTTTCTAAAGGCAATAAAACTTATCATAACTTAGTTGTCAATCGAAAACAATTTTAGGTTTTACTCTAGGACCAAATGATTGTTTCTTGAGAAAAAATCAATATCCCTTCTGGTCATCATTAAGAGTATCTTCAATAAAATCATGTATTTTTTAATAACAACTAACCTTAATCCCTTGAAACAAGATACTATCATGGTTGCAATTTAAATAATTATCCATAAAAAATAAAATTAAAAATAAACATTTTACTTTGAATTAAAAAAATGGAAGAATTTTTTTCTAAATAAAATTGTGTGAAAGATTTTGAAACAATTTATTTTAAAAATATATTTTTTTAAATAAAAACTCATATAATAGTATAAATCTACTTGATCACCAAGAAAAAGGTTCAGTTTTTTTTCGAAAATGAAAAAATTAAACGACCTATTATATAAAAAGTGTTGCATTGCAACTTTGTCCCTCCCTAACAAGGTTGAATATATATAAGATTTATTGTGCACGAGCATTAAACACAACGCTACTAAGATGATCAGTTAAGAACTAGTTCGATCTACTAGGTTGGGTTTACCACCATCCAAAAATTGTAGAACTCCTTTAATCACTAAAGCTAATACCACACGTGACGCCAACTTTTTCGTTACTCATCAATCAACTATAAAAAAGATACATTGCTCACTAATAAGCACATGTTGTAACTGGAAAAAAAAAGGCGGTCCAGACTCCAGTGCAAGACTATTTTAAGCTTTCTAGCAGGTTCTTGTTCCGTCCATGTGAATGGCATGCTAAATAGGATAAAAGAGCAAGGCCATATCGTATTTCAGACAGATTTGGTAGAAACAGGGTATTGTAGGTTGTTGTTGGAAATCATAATGTGGATTGAATAAGACCATTGAATAAGAGTAAAGGTATAAGGGTTTTGGGACCTTCAGTGTGCAAGTGGGTTGTTTGTAATTACCGATGACGTGTGGCTGACAACAAATATTCTAATGATTGAATATTTTAGCAAATTAATTAAGAATTGTTGTTCATGTATCTGATTGTAAATTCCAATGAAGTGTGTTTGATTACACAGATTCAAATGATTGAATATTTTAGCAAATTAATCGAGAATTTGTTCTGTGGCATCATAATACAGAAACGTGAAACTTATTCCTCACCACAAATTTCTCTCAATTTGATAGGTAATATTTTGTCAGTAGATTAAATAATTTCAGATGAGTGCTACTCCTTTATCTGATGTGCCATCAAGTAGACAAACTTAAACGACTGCATGAAAATAAATTTTCAACCATGTTAACACAGTTAATTCTGACAATCTGTCCACTGGAGATTGAGTGGAAAATATAGCATAGATGAGAGGCATAGGTAATCATAAACTCATTAGATGTGACCCCACCAAGACCGTCCAACTTGCAACATTGAAGACATTCCCGCTTCTAGCCATGCATAACATTGAAGACATTCCCGCTTCTAGCCATGCATAACATTGAAGACATTCCCGCTTCTTTCACCAAGTATTTGGCGGTTTCAAACACATGGTGCATGTCTATATTCCTCGATATCCCCACCAAGTTAACCAAGTCTGTAGGTATCACATTTTTCCTGTTTAGTTTTTCATTCAATGAATCATCATCTCAATGCTCCTACTGCAACAAGAAGAGGCACAAATAAATTATCAAAGAGTCTAGTTTTTTGTTACGAAGTAACACTCCTTCATATGGTACGGTAGTTCTGACTATTCTTTGGTTGGCGGGATGGGTACCTTGATTCACACATGAATCTAAGTGTCAATGGTAGCCCCCTCTGAGTCTAGTCCAGAAGAGCCATTGAAGAGAGATTTTATCCATTGGCGACAGGATTGAATACCCATAACCTTTTGCATTTAGGTCTTCTTCAGTTATCTTCCCTAGGAGGGAATCTTTAGGAAAACCAGAGGATAAATGGGCACAATACCCTGGGGGCATAAGCTATCACGATAATATTAGGGAAGAATTGGGTCATCAGGGAACATCTACGCTAGTGTCTCGGTTCAATACACTTCTCCTCCTTTTCTATGGTGTATTTTAAAGAGCTGGAAAAATATTTGATTCATCTGTAACATATTGTAACATATTGCAGTTGACTTCCCAACAACTTGGTTTTGCACCAAAATCACAGAATGAGGTAAGTCACTCCACAAACTCAATTATTGGTTTCTAAATTCTTTTCTAGTTTCAATATATCTTCTTGTAGGATGAAATTCAGGTAAAACATTTTGTACTCTCCCCATATGTGTATTAGAAGTTTGTGCAATCACACAAAGTGATTTGTATTTATGACCCCCTTTACCATTGAGTATATGCAAACGATGCTTGACCATTCTTAGTAAGAGCTATTTTTGTTTTGATTTTCATTCAAGTCAAGGTTACAATATATTCTAGTTTTGTTTGATTTGGTATGGTTGTGATATATGTGATAGAGAAGTGTTGTGAATTACTTGTCATGGTATGGTGTGGTCCGTGCAATTGATTGCATGCCTAATCCATGTTTTTAGAGGGACACCTTGGCTCACCTTTCTCACAGGGTCGTTGGTTTTTGGACATCTTTCTGGAGATTTTGGTGTTGAATGAGGGTGAATACTTTTGGTAAGGATTTGAAAGGCCCTCACATCAGGGGAGAATATTTTGAAAATAAGGCCTTGAAAGGCCCTATCAGGTAGGGCGTTGGGAGTGCTATAGTAAGGCTTTGAAATTTTATATAAGTTTTTGCAAGCACACTAAGTTTGTTGTACTCACAACTCCATTTTTCTATTGAGTAGATTCTAGTGATGCTTGACCATGCTAAAAGTTGTTTTGTTTTGATTTGCAATCATGTTCAGCTTACATTTTATTATAGTTTTGTTTGATTTTGTATGCTTGTGATCTCTATAATAGAGTGTCATGAATTATTGGTCATGATATCATCGACCTTGCAATTTATTGCATATGTGATCTTTTTTTGAGAGGAACACACAAACCCACGTTTCTCGCATGGTTGTTGGATTTTGGACATTTTTCCAAAGATTTTGGTGGTGAGTGGGGGTTTTAGTAAGGATTTGAAAGGCCCTCACATTGAGGATGAATGCTCAAAAAATAAGGCCTTGAAAGGACCTATCAGGTAGGGTATTGGGGACATTATAATATTTGTTTGCAAGGTCTTCAAGGGGTAAATACTCAAAGAAACAAGACATGGCCACAAAACCTTACTGTAACAAAGTATTTACTCCAAGGAATTGATTCATCTTCTTTAAGTAAGATTGATAAGGAGATGGTGGGTTGACTTTTGTTGTTTTGAACTTTAAATGACATTTTTATTGTAAGAGTTAAAACAATATTTTTTTGTGCTAGCCATGATTCCTTATTTGGATGAATATTTATTAGCTTGCTATAGTTCATGTATTATGACCATCTTTTCAAGGTTATTTTGCAAATAAGTGTAAAACAACTATATGTTCTTTTATAGTGTTTCTTTTGAAAAAACTGCATCATTCCAATTAAAATGTCATAACATAACTGGAAAGAAGAAAATAGGATTACATTATCCATGTTTCTTCTACTGATACTGGTTTTCTATCTCTAGATTTTTTCACAGCTTTAGAATCTGGTTGGAGAAGTGAATTTAGCTGGTGTCGAAGGTATTTCTTGGACAATGTTAAGGTCAACGGAAGAAGACAATGAAAATTGTGATCCATTAAATGTTGAAGTTATGGCAGAACATCACAACAATCTATCTATTGCACTCACCATTATGCATGAATGTTGTGTACCTATCATTGAGTTTAGGACCAAAAAGGATCTGATTATAGAAGTGATTTTCAATAGAGGGTTAATAAAAAGTACTTTTATCTTAAAGAATCATGTTGTATTGTTTAGTTGTATTTTGCTTTAGAAATCAATTCCTCAGGTTATACCCAACCTTCCAACTTGCGTAGCTCTGGTACGTGGTCATTTTTTGACCTTCCAACTCGCGCCTTCCCAACATGCCTCCCCGACCAGGTGCCCTCCAACTAGTTACACTTTGTCATTCGTCCAAAACAGGAAGGGATACAAGTGGAATGATCTAAGACAATCTCATTATTCCTTTGCTTTGTTCGCTAGAAGGTCCCTCAACACAGGTAAGGACCTACCCCAGCGAATCAAAAACATACCTCTCTCCTTTTTGTGTTATGGATTTCAATGTAGAGCATGTCTTGATCTACCGCATGCTCGCAGAGTAAAAACTCAGGGTGAATCTTTTCAAAAAGCAGAGGTCCGCAGAACTAACAATGTGTTTGTAAACCCACATTAATCACCTCCCTAAGTCATCCTATTATGTTTTAAATGTGTAGAGAAATAAGAGACAACTACTTGGAACGACCTTGAAGCTTATGCAGCCTTGAACCAAAGTCATTTACAAGTACATGCCTTCAAAGAAAATGAAAGGTGATCTTCCTTGCACACTTGTAGGGGTGCATCAACTTGTATGACTTTTTAGCTACCTAACTTCCTCCACTAGCATCATCTTGTATGGCTTTGTGGTTGCCTCACTTCCTCAACTACCACGGTTGTGAGTTCCTTCTCATTTAAGATCGATGACATTGATGTAAAGATTAAGGAAAAACATTATGAAATGGATAACGATTGTACACTCCTATCTAAGGACGTGTTTGCATGCATGGAAAATGTAGGAGAAAGATTCAAGGAAGAGGACATTTTTGTGCATGCATAGAAAATGCAGGAGGAAGAGTACGTGCTGGAGACAGTGGCGTCTTTGTCAAACTCATGGTGGCTATATTTGTCAGAGTAATTTAAAGCCATGCCATTATGACATTAGGCCCTAGCATTGAAATTTGGGTGCAAATGAGAAAGCAAATGGTAACAAAGTTAGAACTTAGATTAAAAAGAATGACAAAATTGCATATTGGAAATCATCCTAAAAAGTTAGGATAATGACAGTTTGTAATACAACTTCGAATATTGGAGCCAATAGCATTGTAAATAATTAATTTTTGGGAAAATATTTAATAAATAAAATTACAAACCATGGTATAAAGTTTAGAGATATAATAGATGTATTAAAAATCAACCTGAATTAATAGTCATTGGAATGCTAGATTCCCTTATTATGTTGTCTAATTGTTCTATGTTTGAGCTTTTTTCATCATAATACGACAACATATTGTACGAAATCACTATTTTTTGTTGTTTACAATCCATGTTTTAATGCAGAGATGGATTCAGACTTGGAAATAATGGAGTAAGCGCCAGTTGTAAGCATCAGTAGTAAGAGTCAGTTGTAAGAGTCAGTTCATAGTTGAACTCTACTTCACTGTCTGCAGAGTCTAGTCATTTTTGATTTGTTCTAACAAACTAAGTAACAGTCGTTTGCTATATAAGAATGTAATCAGTCTTCATTGAATAATAGAGAAGTGAGCGTAGCCTCACCTGTGTGTTGTTTTCTCGCATTTTAACTTGGTATCAGAGCCACAGAAGTGAGGTGTGGAAATTTATAGAAATCTGTAGGTCCCTCCTCTTGAAGGGTGTGGCGACATACTACTAAAAGTTTCATGCGTTTGAAAAACCTCAAATTTCTGCGATCGAGTTGTGTATTATAGTGTGGAAAACCTTCAAGATTTCCTCACCCAAGTAACACGTTAGATGTGGACTCCATGCACTCTAATAGAAGGTTAGGTGTGGAAATTCCTGTGTTTGTGCAGATCACGTGAGCTCGTGGAAGGAAAAGCTTATATAGTTTGTGAAATCATGGTGCGATGAGCGTTGACGAATCCGATAGTTTCTTTGGAAAGTGTGAGCTATTTGGATTGGATTTATGAGAGGCATAGTCGGGCCTGTTGGCCAGGGAAATTCGGCGACAAGTTTATACCTTCTTGGAGGGAGAGCTTTGCTAAATCTGCGAGCTTGCGAGGAGGGGTGTGAGAAAATCCGTCTGTTGCATTGCTCCATTGACTGAAATTGCGTGGAAGAGGTAAATACAGTTCTGTTGTTCACTTTTCTTTGGGAAGCCATGATTTGCATGAGTTTCTGCTGCGTATACAAGGAGAAGGATTATAGTTTGTATGCATGGAGTTTGAAGCCAAATATAGTTTCTATGCAAGGAACTTGAAGCCAAATATAGTTTGCATGCGTGGAGATTTTCAGAAAGCGTGAGCTTCATATAAAGGAGATTATTTAAGAGTAAAGTATATAAAGTTTCTTAAAGTGGAGTTTGAAGGATGAGTTAATTTCACATATTAGCATGCATGTGCAGAGTTATTAAATAACCTTTATTCTTAGTGAGTGAGGTCTCGAGTTTATTGAAAGTGGATACTTTCTTATAAAGTGGATATGTTTTAAGTAAAGCGTGAGGCTACTATGAAGAGGTAAAGAGGGAGTTATAAACCTTTTTATTAAAGTGGATACATGTGTATTTAAAACAAAAAACGAAAAACGTTTTTTTAAGAAATTTATATTTTTTTATATATAAAGTGGTTTTAAGGTTTCCTTTTAAAGTTTCATTATATTTCTTTTCAATTGAGAGTCAAGATTGAGATGAATCAGTGGTATCCAAAGGCAGAGCAACAAAAAGTTGCATATCCTCAGTGATTCATCGCCTTTAGGATTGAAGCGTGTTTGGTGATACAAGGATCAATTAGCAGAGATGGAAAATCCTCTGGCGGAGACCTACCTCAATGAAGCCAACATGTTAGATGGATCGAATTTCATTAACTGGAAATTCAATATGCAGATGCTCATGGAAGTCTATGGTGTCTGGAACATTGTGAAGGCAACTAAAGTGAAACCTGATGCAGCTGCAAGTGCGACAACAACACAGATCCAAGATTGGGAGAAGCACGAAAACCAGGAAAAGGTACTATTACGTATGTCTATTTAAGATAGCATAATTCCACATATTAGAGAAGCTACAACTTTTGCTGCAACGTGGACAACGCTTAAAGCATTGTATGAAACTAACAACACAAATCACATTTTGTTCCTGAAAACTAAATTGCTAGGCATTAAGATGGATGGAAATGAATCTGTTAGTTCATTTTTGGGTCGTATTAAAGAGGTGAAAGACAAGCTAGTAAATATAGGGGAAATTGTTTCCAACACTGATCTGGTCACTATTACCTTAAATGGTATGCTAGAATATTATCAGACGTTCATAACACGTCTCGCAACAAGGGATAAACCTCCTATGTTTGAAGAAATGACAGGTATTTTGTTGCAAGAGAAAGAGAGTCGTGGGAATCTGAAGCCTCAGAATAAAGATTTGGCACTATGGTCAAATAAGAGATCTGCGACAGGAAGATCACGAGAAAGAGGTAGAGGAGGTAGTTTATGGAAGAGAGGCAGTTCATCGCAAAGAAGACAATCTCCAAGACCGAATCAAGGTATGCAATCTAATAGGACTGAGTCAAAGAGTTGTTTTATTGTGTTCGACCTGGACATATTGTTAAAGACTGTCATAAGAAGAAGAGTGATGANATGGATGGAAATGAATCTGTTAGTTCATTTTTGGGTCGTATTAAAGAGGTGAAAGACAAGCTAGTAAATATAGGGGAAATTGTTTCCAACACTGATCTGGTCACTATTACCTTAAATGGTATGCTAGAATATTATCAGACGTTCATAACACGTCTCGCAACAAGGGATAAACCTCCTATGTTTGAAGAAATGACAGGTATTTTGTTGCAAGAGAAAGAGAGTCGTGGGAATCTGAAGCCTCAGAATAAAGATTTGGCACTATGGTCAAATAAGAGATCTGCGACAGGAAGATCACGAGAAAGAGGTAGAGGAGGTAGTTTATGGAAGAGAGGCAGTTCATCGCAAAGAAGACAATCTCCAAGACCGAATCAAGGTATGCAATCTAATAGGACTGAGTCAAAGAGTTGTTTTATTGTGTTCGACCTGGACATATTGTTAAAGACTGTCATAAGAAGAAGAGTGATGAGGCTAGGAATAAACCTAAAACACATTCAGGTCATTATGCAAAAAAATATTCAAATCAAGATCTCATATTATTTATTGCTAGTGATGATATTGATGAACCCTCGAATTTTGATTCATGGGGTCTTAGGCAGTTTGTGTCTAATGCTACATTATCTGCTAAAATGGATAATTTTGATGCCTAGTTTGTGGATTCCGAAGCATCAATACATATGACTTGTAATAAGAATTGGTATGTTAATTTTATAGAAACACATAATGCTGCCAACATATATCTTGGTGATGACCGCGCTCATCAAATCAAGGGATATAGAGACATTCCCGTGACATTGTCGAATGGTATAGTTTGTCACATTCTCAATGTTGTTTATGTGCGAGGAATAAATAAAAAATTGATCTCTATGTCCACCATTACAGATCATGACTTGAAGATTGAATTATTCAAGAATTATTGCATAGTGAAGGATCTGTTAGACCACTTCCAAACTGTTGCAACGAGATTCAGAGTAGGAGGCCTATACAAACTTGATGTTACTAGCAAAGCTTATCATGCACTGACTTCTGCAACTATGCCAACAAAGATTCTTTGGCATCAAAGGTATGGACACCTCAATCATCCTGATTTATTGTTATTATAGAAAAAGAATATGGTTCAAGGACATCCCATGTTAAAGAATGAGAATGTTGTGTGTGATCAATGTGCATTAGGAAAGATGCACAGAGATGAATTCCCCTCTAATCCTGATAAGAAAAAGAGAGATGTGATAGATCTTGTGCATACTGATGTTTGTGGGCCTATGCAAACTAGGTCTTTAGGAGGTGCATTTTACTTTCTGTTACTTATTGATGATTGCACAAGATACACATGGGTTTACTTCCTTAGAATAAAAAGTGATGTTTTTGAGTACTTTAAGGAATTCAGAACCATGGTGGAAAAGAAGACAGGAAACTCCATCAAAATTCTTTGTTCAGATCAAGGGGGAGAGTATAAATCATGGGACTTCAACAAATATTGCAAAGATCATGGAATAGTACAACAGTTTACAGTACCTCACACTCCATAACAAAACAGAGTCGTTGAAAGGAAAAATAGAACTCTAGTAGAGTGTGCATGCAATATGATGAAAGGTAAGAATCTCTCGAATGCATTTTGGGTTGAAGCCATAAATTATCCAGTTTATTTAAAGAATATAAGTCCAACAAGGTGTCTTGATAATGTTACTCCTTTCGAAGCCTTGTATGGTTCCAAACCCGCAGTTCATAATTTGAAGGTATTTGGGTGTAAGTATTTTTCTCATATGCCAAAGGAGAATAGGAGGAAATTGGATGCTAAATCCATTAAATGTATCTTCATTAGGTATTGTTCTAAATTTAAAGCATACAAATTGTTTGATCTTTCAACTCACAAAGTATTTCCAAGTAGAGATGTAATTTTACATGAGCAGGAAACGAGAAATCATGACAACAACAGTCATGAAGAGTGGAATAGACTTCTTGATGAAGGAGTTAAAGAAGAGAAGCAGCAACCATCACAGCAACAACCACCATAGCAGCAGCACCACCAAGAAGGGCTCAATGATATAGACAATTCAAGCAATCACAGTTCACCTATAGGCGAAGACAGATCTTCACCTAGTGGCGAAGAATATGAATCTATAATGAAAAACAATACTTTAGAATTAACTGAATTGCCTAAACATAAAAAGCCCATTGGATGAAAATGGATATACGAACCCAAATTTAAATCAGATGGTAGTATAGACAAATGTAAGGCTAGATTGGTTTCAAAGGGGTATTCACAAATAGAAGGTATTGATTATGATGAAACATTTTCACCAGTAGCTAAGTTGAATACTATCAGATTGTTAATTGCTTTAGCTACAAAGTACCATTGGAAGCTACACCAACTAGATGTTAAATCTGCATTTTTGAATGGTGAGTTAAAGGAAGAAGTTTACCTTACTCAACATGAAGGGTTTGTGGAACAAGGAAAAGAACAACTAGTGTGTAAGTTAAAGAAAACATTGTATGGACTAAAACAAGCACCTAGGTCATGGTATGAGAAAATAGACTCTGTCTTTCTTCAACAGGGTTTTATGAGGAGCAAGAGTGATCCAAATCTGTATACCAAATTTGATGAGTAGGGGTATATAGTATTGATTTCTTTATATGTCGGTGATTTGATAATTATAGGAAACACAAAGAAATTAATTGATGAAATCAAGGTGCAGTTATCAAAAGTCTTTCAAATGAAAGATCTTGGTGAGTTACATTACTGCCTAGGTCTTGAAGTTTGGAGAAATGCAGGCCAAACTTTTGTTTGTCAGAGTAAGTATGTCAGAGAAGTACTTAAGAGATTTAAAATGGATCAGTGTAAGTCTTATATTGTTCCCATGTAGCAGAATGTGAAACTTTCTTGTGATGATGGTTCGAAGGAGGTGAATGGCACTATGTGTAGATAGATGGTGAGTAGTTTGAATTATCTAACCACAGCCAAGCCTAATATTGCATACTAGGTGAGTGTGTTAAGTCAGTTTATGGTAAAACCTCTAGAAATCCATTGGAATGCAGCAAAGGCGGTACTTAGGTATCTAAAAGGAACACTTGATTATGGTATAAAATATAGTGATGCATCTGATGTTGAGTTGATAGGTTACTCAGATTTTGACTGGGTTGGCAATCCAGATGATCGAATATCAACCACTGGACATGCGTTTGGCATTGGATCCGAGGTTGTTTCATGGAGCAGTAAAAGGCAGCCTAATCTATCTTTGTCTTCTACTAAAGCAGAATATAAAGCCTTCTGTGCAGCAACTTGTGAAGTTGTTTGGTTAAGAAGACTTCTTCAAGATGTTGGAGAAGAACGAAAGGAACCTACGATGATCAAATGTGATAATCAAAGTTCAATCAATCTTGCGAAGAATATGATTTTTCATGCAAGGACAAAGCATGTTGATGCTCAATTTCATTTTATTAGAGAAAAGTTGTAGTCAAATGAAATAGCTCTTATGTATTGTAATACTAGTGAAAATGTTGTTGATATTTTCATTAAGCCTCTTGGAAAGATTAAGTTTGCGATGTTTAGGGAGATGTTAGGTGTAGAATTCAATCCATTTTCACTTAAAGGGGAGGCTTGGAAATAATGGAGTAAGCGCCACTTGTAAGCGTCAGTAGTAAGAGTCAGTTCATAGTTGGACTCTACATCATTGTCTGTAGAGTCTAGTCATCTGTGGTTTGTTGTAACCGACTAAGTAACAATCGTTTCCTATATAAGAATGTAACCAGTCTTCATTGAATGATAAAAAAGTGAGTGTAGCCACACTTGTGTGTTGTTTTCTCATATTTTAACTTTCAGCATGTTAAAAAATCTTTGGAGCACTCTATTATACATAAATAATCTCTCAAATCTATGGTTGTTAACCATGATTTTGGTCGTCATGATGATGTATTGATTATGGTGCACTCAGGCTCTTCATTAGAACTTTCTCCTGAGAAAAGTTACTTTCTTCTCTTTCCAGAAATATTATTTTTGAAGAAGGGTCGCAGGCTACTAATATAGTTGCCTGCGAGAATGTATGATTCTCGCAGGCTGCCTTAAGCCAGGGTGCGAGAATTTCACACTGTGTATAACTGCTAGGGTGCGAACACTTTCTAAAAGAAGGAAAAAGATGAATTCTTGAAGCTTCTAGAAGGGAATCTTGTAGAAGGATGAGATGGTATTCAAATGGTTATCTAAGTACTAGATTTCCTTATATTTTGGGATCATTCTTATCCAAGTAACCAATTCATTCTCTCCTATATATTGAGTGGATTCTCATGGAAAAGGTTAGAAGAAAACAAGCAAGAGATTCATTGGAAAATTAGTGAAAAGGATTGTGTGAAGGACAGATGCTACAGCAGCTAAGAACTCCAGTAAGTTTATCAAAGGTGGTTGATCTTCTTCATACAAGTGAGCAAGTGTGTGTGTCAGAGTCAAGGGTCATCGAAAGGAATTTTGCAACATCAAGGCTCAAGTTGTAATCTTTACTTTCCATCAATATGATACAGTAATATGTCCCTTTCCCATAAAGCTAATTCCACTTTATTGTATAACTCCTTGATCATATACATAGATCGACTGTTGAATAGATTGTGCTTTCTTCACTTTGGTTGGTTT
>SNQJ01S0158661.1:0-12113 GCA_010110895.2 Picea sitchensis
AGTGAAGATTGGAATTTATGTCAACATTATAACAATGAGTGTTTATATCATGGACCTCTATATGGATTAACATGACCATGAGAGGATTAAAGTAGGAAAATATGAAGAAAGTCTTGAAACCTTGAATAACCCTCCACATATAATTTGACAATGGCAATGTGATTTTGTTTTTTTGTCATGTGAGACACAATGAAAAGAAGGGTAATGCTATGAAAAAATATTATAAAATGTTTGGCATCTCCATTTACAACCCCTCATGTTTAATCCCTAATGTTGTTTAAGAAACAAAAGAAATTTCATGGAACTAAAAACATTAAATTGTTTCCAAAATTGTGCCCTCTAATTGACAAAGTGAAGATTGGAATTTATGTCAACATTATAACAATGAGTGTTTATATCATGAACGTATATATGGATTAACATGACCATGAGAGGATCAAAATAGGAAAATATGAAGAAAGTCTTGAAACCTTGAATAGCCCTCCACATATTGTAGACATGAAGATTGAGATGATGCACATTGTAACAATAAAGTTTCATATCTTAACAAGACCTTTACAATGGTACAAATATGACACAAAACAAATTTTGGGTTCAAACGTTATGGTGAAAATACTAAAATATGTGTTTCACAAGTTGCAAAAAGATGCATGTTGCATGTCAAATAAAGTTCAAAGTTCACATATCAAACGTCGCACCAAGTTCAAGTTTTGCATTTCACATGTCATACCAAGTTCAAAGTTAACAAATCAGACCAAATTCAAAGTTCACGTGCATGGAACATATTCTTTTTACATGTTTCATATCTCATGTCGCAACATTTTCAAAGATGGATGTCGCATGTCACAAGATTTTGAAAAATGCATGTCACAAGTTGTAATATTTTTTAAGTTCTTTTTACAGCTTCCAAAAGCTTATTATTGCATCTTCCCAAAAATTTATTTTTGCATGTTGCACCATGTTTAAAGTTTGAACATTGCTTGGAAAAGATGCTTGCCACATGTCAGATGTCACAAGACTTTAAAAGTTTCATATATCATGTAACACGATTTTGGAAGTTGCATATTGCCCAAGCACAAGGCACCAGGTCTTGCTTGGATTCTCACGTTATAGCTTAAAATAGAAAGAGATTTCCATTCTTAAAAGACAAAGAGATACAAGTTTGGAACTCTTGAAACCCACAAACAAACAAGCATGTAAAATTTAAATCCAAACTTGAACAATACAATCTCTTAAATTTCACATTTACCAATGCCTTCAAATCACTAGGATGATATCCATGGAGCCACAAATTGATGTAGAAATTGTATGTCAAGGCCACTAGAACCAATAGAACCAAGGAGTATTGAATCAATATATACCAAGTCTTATAAGATAAGCTGGAATTATCATTAAGTGTATAAAAAAATTAAATTCACAGATATATACAAGCCATAGAAATAACCTTGTGTATATTATCAGATGAAAAAGTACCCATAATGTCAATGCATTATATGCATCATTACATGTTCAACTATATAATGTACATCTATCTGTCTTATAAAATTATTACACATCATCAATTTTTTTTACTCTTCTTTTGTGTTTTCCAAGTCTTAAGTAATTCATCCATCTCCATTTCTTCGTTTACTGGGTGCTCTTCAACAACTGATGTTGTTTCGGTCCTTTCACTCCCAGTACGTATGGTATAGTATCCACAATGTGTATGTTGTTGTGAAGAGCCATCACCTACAAAAACAAAAAATATTAAATTTATATGGCCAATTTTTAAATATCATTGAAGTAGTTCATTAATATTAAAAAAAAAATATGCAATGTAATTATTTACCTGGTCCTCTAGTCAGCACTGTTGGAATGGTTGATGGCATGTTCACCTGATATTCAGGTCGAGGAGGATAAAGTATGACATTCTCTACCATTGAAATGTCAAAATTTATAAGTACATAATTATTAAGTATATGATTAATATACAACCATTTTACTGTCATGGGCCTCAGTCACAAGAACATCTTGGGGATGCACCTCACTGGGATGGGGATGCTGGGGAGCACCATGATATTCTGGCTACATTTCACTATGAAAAATATATTGTCCAGTACTAATGGTTTCGTTGATAGTGTTTCTCCCCTGATTAAAACAAAGTAAGACATTAAATTATGGACGATATCAAACATTTACATATTTTATAAGTAATGAAAGGTTAATGTGGACTGATTTTTATTTACCTTATCCCGCAAACTAGATATTGGGGTCTACCCCATGTTTTTCCTACAATCAACAACGACTTTATAACCGTACTTGTAACCAATTTGGAGGTCTTCCTCCGTGGTTTCAGTTCCAAAGTCATCGCCCTGCATTTCATAAGGGTATGGTTTTTTAATGTTTTTGGCTGCAATTACTTGAAAGTTGTAAGGCGATACAAATAATATTCTTAATATGTTTGGGTACTTACGATTCATGACTGTAACCTCGAGTAGTCGCCCAGGCCTAGCTTGTTTTGGCCATGTTTGGCAATCCTTGCTTTGGTTGCCTTCGAAGTGTCAGACAACCTATCATCAAAATTTTCAAGTATGTTATATATAACCACACTTTTATTTAGATCTAAAGAAAATTAAAGCTGGTTTTGACATGAAAATATTGGAATTTACCTTGGTGTACCAGTTATGTTTTCTCCTGATTTTTTCAAAATCTTCTCTTTTGCATCATCAATGATCTTTGTCCACTCCCTCTCTGGAATTGAGGGAGGATGCCCATACCTAGGATTTCCTGCCAAGCTTCGTCTATAAACATCTCGCATATATTTTAAATATTCACCCACTGCAAAGGTGACCGCTTTTATATTGAACGTGTCTACTCCAAAGAGGCCTTCAATATAATCCATAACTTCCTTTTTGAGGTTGGAATTCTGAAAATTCCACCTCATGCGTAAGATTTCCCCAAAAATCAACAAGGCCTTGCTCTCTAGGTGCCTATAAAAATGGTTGTTTCCTACACACAAAAAGATATGATCATTAATTTAAAATTAATAATCTAGATGATTTTTGTATGAGATGGACAACATTAAATGATTAAAATATGAATTAAAACTACCTGAGAGTCTTGATTGTTTTAATGGAATTCCATTATCGTCGACCAAAAATGTGCATGAAAGGATCCTCGTGCTTGTCACACGTCTAGCTCCAAAAAATGCAACCATGTCAACCATGTCACCAGCCTCATCTCTTCCACCATATCTAGACTCTGACTGATGTGTGGATGTCTGGTGTTGCGTGTCATGGATCCTATCTAAATTAGGTGTGGAAGATGGAGAAGTAAATAGTACTCTAGCAGTTGTATGACCGCCCACATCAAGACTCTGTAGTGTCTCTGTAGCACCACTACTACCAACACCAGGATGAACAGGCTCCAAAAATCTCTTTATAAAAAATAAAATGTTTTTTCGTGAGATATTGTAAAAGTTAAAGAACAAAATTTCATAATTGAACATATGAGTACATTATAAAAAAACACTTTAAATTATGGTTATTACCTTATATGTGTTAAGTTGTGACATAAGGAGATTGATCTTTGCTAGGATGTTGGGAGTTTGATCTGGACGATCTAATAAGCTAGCAAGTTCCTTGTTCGCTTTAATGATATTTTTTATTTATTAATACCACCAGATTAGGGGATGAATACAACTCCTCCTCATTGGTGGAATCATGATCAACATGGCCTGCCGACTACATATAATTTCAACAAAAACAATGTTATTTCAGTAAAATTATATAAGCAAATAATAAAATTCACGTAAAATGAAAGTGAAAATTGATAATAATTTACATGTTCTACGGTTGGCCCTTTTCCACAATCATCGTGCCACATTATAATATAATTAGAACCCCCAAATATTTAAAAACTTGTTAACGGTAACAAAAAAACTCATTGCCACCCAAATAAAATCAACATCAATGACTAAGCTCCCACATTATTATAAAATTGGGACAGTAATGAAATGTTTAAAACAATGTTAAAGATAATAAAAAAATATAATGCAATAAGTAGAGGTTTCTTAAAGAGGTTTTGCATAAGGACCCGCACACTATTAGTCGATGTTTCTATTTGATTCAAATGGTAATCCACTAATAACTCTTCCTCGAGAGCTATCTTTTTTATTGCGTGCAGGAGTACCCGATTCTCTTCACGTCCCCCATATATACAATTTGGTTGCTCGTTTTTTGTCCTGGGTCGTGTGTTGTTTATAAACCCTGCGATATTGTTGGAAGCTTTAGGCCTTCCATCAATATAGGCAGTCGCTCCCTTATTTTTATCCTTGTTTATTAGTTGTATATAATTTGCAACGAGTGCATATCTCCGCATACTTCGCATGTGCTGGACCAGCCACATCCAATTGTTATAATTGTAACACGGTCTGACATAGTCCATCAATTTAGTTACTGTATTTTATTTTACAATTATTCCATCCGTGGAAAATAGCCCCATGCCATGCTGGTAGGATGGTGCAATGCGATATGTTCTATTGTTGACAATGAAGTCAACATCTATAGGAGGTAGTTCCTTATGTACCCATTGTTTCACCAGATTCTTATATCTGAGTGGCACCTCTATGTCTCCTATTCTCTCATCATCATAAGAGCATGATCCTCCTTCGGAAAGAAAACATTCCATGCATCTAAAAAAATTTCTTCTGACTTTTTCACCTCTGGTCCTTGTTTGCTTATCATATCTACTAGATGCAATCACATTTCCCTCTATTTGTCCTAATCTTTCCTCACTCGACAAAGAAATATCTGACAGGTACCTGTTTGGTTGTACCTTCAATTGCATGTGCACGTGTTAGTGAGTAGTCCATCATCATCCTAGTTCCAATGAACTTTGTTTTCTATATTCAAAGTTCTAAATAAAATTTTTATATCTTTAGTTTTGGATGCACAATTAGACTAGGGTACAATTACCAATATTAGTAGGGGCACTCATGCATGCCGTGGATTCCCAACTTAGTGAAGGGTATATATATCTAGGTGGGTGCACCTAAATTCGACTCACTTATCCATGCAAGCAATATGCACTATGTTTAGATTTCACACTACGAATAGTGGTCAACCAACTAATGTAATGTGATATCCCTCTTGATTTTGGACATATTAAGGACATATTAATGTGATAACACTAAGGAAATGATAATTTTATCATATGGATCTAAAAAAAAAATAGTAGTAAGGTTGTTGTTTGTTGGATTTGTGCAAATTGGAATTATTATAAGAAATGCCCATTGAACATGAGGGTCAATGCTATGGAGTAAGAAATCCAACCATCAATTGGTGTGTTTCAAATCTTGGGTTCTTTAGTTGGAAATATGTCTAAGGAAAGCCAAGAGTAGATCTATACAAATTTTAGTTTTGTTCAAGACAAGAGTAGAACTATACAAATATTAGTTTTGTTCAAGCCAAGAGTAGAACTATACAAATATTAGTTTTGTTCAAGCCAAGAGTAGAACTATACAAATATTAGTTTTGTTCAATCCAAGTTGAAGAATAAGTTAGTTATGGCGATGGTTAACAATAGTGCAACCCACATTTTTATGTAGGAAGTGGTGGTTGTTAAAATCAATGTGCAGTTGAAATTGGTGCAGTAGTTTTTCAAGACAGTAAGATATAGTAGTTAGTTTACAAAGACATGTAGAATTTAGTTAGTTTTTATGCCCTGGGGAGGAATTGGCCAAGAGTCCATGAAATGGTTTGGGGTGCAACTTGCAACTAGGCATAAAACGAAAACATAGAATCGGATTGAGAAACCGTCAACTTCGGTGGATTACTAGAATAGGATTTTAGCTAGACCACCCCTCACTCTCAGGTGCCATTCCTCGGAAGTTGCTTTACTCATTGATTTTGAGAACTAGTGTTTTTCTTAGTTTGAAGCAATGCAACATTTGGATTAAGGGGTCCAATTTATGAAATCTTCCCTTGGGAGATGACAGATAATTTGGTCACCTAGTCCATGCCTAAACAAGCTGCAACATCTCACGGAACTCAAAAATGTTTGTCCATTAGTCTTTTATGCCCTGAGGGGGAATTGGCCAAGAGTCCCCGAAATGGTTTGGGATGCGAATTGCAACTGGGCATAAAAAAAAAACCAAGACTCGGATTGAGGAACCATTGTCTCTGTTGGATTCCTGGCATAGGAGTTTAGCTAGATCACCCCTCACTCCTGGTTCCAACCCCTCAGAAGTTGTTTTTTTCATTGATTTCGATAACTAGTGCTTTGCTTAGTAAGAAGCAATGCAACATTTGGATTTATGGGTCCAATTTATGAAATCATGCCTTAGGAGTGGATGGAAAATCTGGTCACCTAGTCCATGCCTAAACAAGCATGCATCATCTCATGGAACTCAAAAATCGTTAGGCTTTTATGCCCCGAGGAGGAATTGGTGAAGAGTCCCCAAAATGGTTTGGGATGTAACTTGCAACTGGTCATAAAATGAAAAATGAGACTCAGATTGAGGAACCGTTGAATTTGATGGATTGTTGTGATAGTATTTCAGCTAGATCACCCCTCACTCCCAGGTGCCATGCCTCGAAAGTTTCTTTACTCATTGATTTCAAGAACTAGTGTTTTGCTCAGTTTGAAGCAAGCCAACATTTGGATTAAAGTGTCCAATTTATGAAACCATGCCTTGGAAGTAGATGGAAAATATAGTCACCTATTCCATGCCTAAACAATCTTGCAGCATCTCACAAAACTCAAAAATGCTACTCTGTTAGGTTTTTATGCCCTGAGGAGGAATTGGCTAAGAGTCCCCGAAATGGTTTGGGATGCGATTTGCAAATGGGCATATAACGAATATCGAGACTCAGATTAAGGAATTGTCGAATCCAATGGATTACTGGGATAGGATTTCATCTAGATCATCACTCACTCCCAGATTCCATGCCTCAAAAGTTGCTTTACTCATTGATTTCGAGAACTAGTGTTTTTCTCAGTTTAAAGCAATGAAGCATTTGGATTAAAGGATCCAATTTATGAAACCATGCCCTGGGAGTAGATGGACAATGTGGTCACATAGTCCATGCCTAAACAATCTTGCAACATCTCATGGAACTCACAAATGTTGCTCAGTTAGGTTTTTATGCCCCGAGGAGGAATTGGCCAAGAGTCCCTGAAATGGTTTGGGATGCGACTTGCAACTGGGCATAAAATGAAAAAAGAGACTTGGATTGAGGAACCGTCAACTTCAATGGATTACTAGGATAGGATTTCAGCTAGGGAACCCCTCACTCTCGGGTCCCATGCCTCGAAAGTTTCTTTACTCATTTATTTCAAGAATGAGTTTTTGGCTCAGTTTGAAGCAATGCAACATTTGGATTAAGGGGTCCAATTTATTAAACCATCCCTTGTGAGAAGATAAATAATGTGGTCACCTATTCCATGCGTAAAAAAGCTTCCATCATATCATGGAACTAAAAAATGTTTCTCTATTGTGTTTTTATGCCCTGAGGAGGAATTGCCAAGAGTACCTGAAATGGTTTGGGATGCGACTTGCAACTGGGCATAAAATGAAAACCCAAACTCAGATTGAGGAACTGTCAATTTTGATGGATTACTGGGATAGGATTTTAGCTATATCACCCCTCACTCCCAGGTTCCATGCCTCAAAATTTTCTTTACTCATTGATTTCGGGAACTAGTGTTTTTCTCAGTTTGAAGCAATCCAACACTTGGATTAAGGGGTCCAATTTATGAAACCATGCCTCAAGAGTGGATGGAAAATGTAGTCACCTATTCCATGCCTAAAACATATTGAGGCATCTCACATAACCCAAAAATTCTGCTCAGTTAGGTTTTTATGCCATGAAGAGGAATTGGCCAAGAGTCCCTGAAATGGTTTGGGACGTGACTTGCAACTGGGAATATAGAAAATATCGAGACTCGAATTAAGGAACCGTTGACTCTGATGGATTACTAGGATAGGATTTCATCTAGATCAACCCTTACTCTCGGGTGCCATGCCTCAAAATTTGCAGTACTCAATGGTTTCGAGAACTAGTTTTTTGTTCAGTTTGAAGCAATGCAACATTTGGATTAAAGGATCCAATTTATGAAACTATTCCTTGGGAGTAGATGGACAATATGGTCACATAGTCCATGCCTAAACAATCTTTCAACATCTCACATAACTAAAAATTGTTGCTCTGTTAGGATTTTATGCCCTGAGGAGGAATTGACCAAGAGTCCCTGAAATGGTTTGGGATGTGACTTGCAATTGGGCATGAAACAAAAACTGAGACTTGGATTGAGGAACTGTCAACTTCAATGGATTACTAGGATAGGATTTCATCTAGAACATACCTCACTCTCTGGTTCTATGCCTCAAAAGTTTCTTTACTCATTGATTTCGAGAATTAGTGTTTTTCTCAGTTTGAAGCAATGCAAAATTTGGATTAAGGTATCCAATTTATGAAATTGTCTCTCGGGAGCAGATGGATAATTTGGTCACTTAGTCCATGCCTAAAGAATCTTGCAGCATCTCATGGAACTCAAAAATGTTGCTCCTTTAGTCTTTTATGCCCTGAGGGGGAATTGGCCAAGAGTCCCTGAAATGGTTTGGGATGTGACTTGCAACTGGACATAAAATGAAAACCGAGACTCAGATTGACAAAGAAACCACTACAGAGAGTCTGTGTAGTATAGTAGCTAGTTTATAGAGACATGTAGAATCTACGAGGATGTTTTTTGGGCAACATTGAACATAAGTGGGGGAGGATGTAAGGATTTTTGTTTTCCCATAAAGAACAAATGCACTTTCCACATGTACTATCTTGATCAAGGTGAAGGAAAATGGGATGAGTCAGTTGTGACTTAGGAACATGAAATGGTGTATCCACACAAATTACAATCTTCATTGCACTATGGGTGAGGTGCTCACTAGAGTGAAAGAAGTTGTGCATATGGTGCATAACGATTTGTCTTAAGTTGCGATGAAAAAAGTGTCATTGTCTTGGTGGAGAAAAAGAATGATAAAGCTTAATGGAGAATACATCATAGTAAAAGATGGAAGAGTGTGAATTTATAATTTGGATAGGTCTGTGACATGATAAGGTTGTAGGTAGAAAGTGAGTCACAAGAAATAACACCACAACAAGGAACACCTTAGTGGAAGTGTTTTGGGTTTCAACACTTGACATGCATAACATAGTTGAGAAGATGAGTGTGGGAGAGTCACCCACTAATGAGTGGTGTGGTAATAAATGAAGCATTGTGTTCAGTGCTATAGTGTCTTATGGAAGCATTCAAGGTGCGACATAGTTTGCAGTGACAATGATCCAAGGAGGGAGAACGCTAACAAGATCTACAGGAGAACTACTCCAATTTGAGGCCTACAAAAGGAAAAAATCAGTTTCTGTAAAGCAAGACTGCAATCATCATGTAGGTTCAAGTTTGCAAGAAGGACATATAGAAACATTTAATGACTACATGGATTTCCCCCCTTCTTTTTAAGGTGGGAATGTGGTCTACTATGTTGCTAATTCCCAAAATGTGGTGGGGGAACACAACTCCTCCCTACAGGTAATTTCCTTCTACTTGTCTAACCAATTGAGTTAAATAGGCTAATAAGAGCTTGGAAGTCTCAAATAGTTGTGTTAGTTTAATGCCATCTAGTTCTTAGTCAACTTAGTAATGTATATTGGGGTTGTAAATATTATTTGAAAGGGAGCCTCTTTTATTATATCTTATCATAATGCAATATCTAGTGGAGTTCTTGTAATGTGGAAAGACATTGGAAATGCCAACCAAATAAGGTTTACGGAAGAAAATTCAAGACATTAAGCTATTACCCACGTCCCAACAAATGGCCAGTAACTATATATTGTCAGAATCTATGCACCTACTAATCCTAGAGACAAAGAAAGAGATGCATTCTAGGGTACAAATTAATATTGGAGAAGCTTTGGGTCGAGGAAATTTTAACAATACCTCCTATTCACATGTAGCAAAAGGGGTTTTGAAGAATATTGAAAGAGGAATCTCCACCTACAATTTCAACTTCATATGTGCATTGGAGAGTAAGCTACGCCAATTCTTATTTGAACCTATATTTCAAGTATTTGTTGCTTAAGAATTAATGGCAACACCACATTTTTGTGAAGATAAAAACTGGATTAATCTTAGTGAATGTTTGCATATTATAAGGGGAAAGTGGGTTTATGATAATATTTTGAATTTTCCAATCACATTCTCCATTGACCTTGTGTAAACCATTCCATTTGGTGTTTGTTGCACTAAGTGTAAAGAACAATGTTGGAGAATTATAAGACGTAAGTTAGGTATGAGCTATTTGTTACCTCTTTATTCCATTTTATTTTAATGGTATCCATATTTTGTATTGATCAAATGAGGAATTAATCCAGAATTGATTCCATTAGACACAAATTCAATCCTTAGGCCGACTAAGGAGAAAAAACAACAAAAACTAATTAATCTAGGAGTCAAACATGCAAACAAACCTTCTCACAAAAAAGTGCTACTTGGTGATGGAATCCAACATCACATAATTGATGCGCGAAGGGGCTGAGTTTCAGCAGGTGGCAAAGTTACGTTGACAACCTGCTTAACAAACTAACGCCCTGGTGAAAGTTACCTCACTGAGCAGTGGGAAAACCTCCAAGGAGTCCAAGTAAGTCTAGCAAACATCAATCCCAGGTACAACACCACCTTCCCTGTGTTGTCACCTTATGTAGGAAGTCTACTATACCACCTAATATACCAAAGCAGAGGGGGGACAGTCGACAGTCGACACCAATACCAACAAAGCAGGGTTGATTACTTTGAGGGCCCCGATGCAATCTTGTGATTGAACCTTGTGTTAGAAGGGCTTCCCAAATTCAGTGATATAGCAATTGGATCTCACTCCCTAACTCAAGGCTTTATGTTTGTTTAGCATCTTTGGAAAGTTATTCTCACAATCCTATTCCAAAGCTCTACACCTAAGCTAAGATAATTTTTAAAATCCCTAGAAAAGTTGCTAGATAAATTTTAATTAGTGCTTGATTTTAGGTTGTTGTTACTCAAAGGAGTGGTCGTGAAACTGATGACATTTTGACTCTACTCTTTAAACCATGCAAGAGGAAAATGAAATGCAAGATTTCAACTTCGATGAAAACTAGCTATGGGAAGGAGCAAGAGGTTTTAAGAAAATAAATAATTTCTTGATAGATTAATATGTGTGCAGTAATGCTAATGACAAAAAGTATGAGATAATTATCTAGATAAATGGAAGCAAAATGACCCAAATTTTAAAAATACCATGAAAATGTCATAGTTCACTTAGTACACCTATACACCATTGAATCAAATGTCATCACGTCTAACATAGTAAACTTTTATGATTACAGAAACCACCATACACATATTAAATAATCATAAGGATCACAGGGGCTTCACCTTGTTGACCAATATCTTATCATGTAATTCATTCATAAAGGGGGTTTTTAATTATGAGCCCACATGTTGTGAACAAATGTGTTCGCGTAAAACACTGAAAAATAACAATGTAATAAAGAAAAAATGATACAAATTCTTGTTTCATAAGAGGAATGTCACATAAGGATTTCAAAGTTTTGTGAGAGAACAACATTCAAGCAAAGGTGAAAGAGAGAAGAGACAGGAGGTGAGAGGATACCACACTAGGGTTGAACTAGTGAAGGAAAGAGAGGTGAGAGGAAACAACTATTATGAGAGAGGGTGGAATTTGGAAATGCTATCTTACAACTAGTGAGGGCATTAGAGGTGGAATTATCATGAGGCGACATGAATGAAGACATGAAGTGATGATGTTAAAAGGAAACATAAAAGGGATTGATGATGGTGAGGTGATATTATCAATATTTTTAAAATGAACCATTGAAGGCACTAATATTAACTTTAAGGTGACATTAGTGAGGGCATGTGCCATTGATTCTAGATGAAATGCATCGTTGAAGGAATGAGGTGAATATGTTAGCATGGGGATGGAAAAGGAACCATCATTTTCTTATGGATATGGTGAACATAGGTGTAGTGCATAGCTTCAACATCTTCACTTCTTCAAAAACATGTTGTTGCACCTTGGTCTAGAT
>SNQJ01S0158664.1:0-18300 GCA_010110895.2 Picea sitchensis
GGTAATCTGTGAAGGGGAAACTAGCCTTAATCCCTTGAGCCTTTTCCTTTCAAACCCCATATTGCCACGGATGTCTCCCTTGGTCTTATCCACCCAAAATAGAAAGGACCTCCCCATTGTGGTGACATTCGGTGGGGTAGGTCCCTGTTATGCTTGTTTGACCCTTATCCTTTAGCCTTGCAACTTGAAATACAAACTGAGCGATAACAATGAGTAGCTAGGGATTGATATTCATCTCTTGATAGTAATGCTTCTTAGTTGGCTACTCTTGTTTCTTCTTGAATACACTCTTCCCAAAGACTGTCAAATTTTAATTTCTCCTTTGTGGCACAAATAGTTTTGATGAATGCATCCCAAGGTCTTGTGAGACCATTAAGGATTGTCATTATAAGTTCATCGTCATATAGAGTATCACCAATTGCTTATAGTTTTTCTTTGAATTGTGACATTCTAGAGAAATATTCCTTAATTGTTTATCCTTTATGCATCCTTGTACTTTTGAGTTGACTTCTTAGATTCATATTCCGATTGATGTTTTTTCCTTCATACAATCTAGTTAGGGCATAAAAAAATTCTTTTGGAGTCTTCTTTGAAGCCACTTAAGGAATCAAGTGATCTTTAATAGAATCTGCAATGATTATTTTGGCCCTAACTATGTCATTTTGATGTTTTCCTTTAGTTTCAACATCGGTAGGTTTTGGTACATCTTCTTTAATGAATCTTTCTAGGTCATTCTCTTCATGAATGAGTGAAATCCTATACTTCCAGGCACAAAAGTTCTCCACACATTCTAGCTTGTCAACAAGCTTAGTTCTTGCAGACATCTTTACGTGGAGCTAGGAAAATGACCAAAAATTGATTTTGAACTTACCAAGAGATGCGCTTGGCTCGGGCGAGTAGCCTGGTGCAGTTAGATTTCAGAAAATCCAAAGTTTTCAACACTTGGGTTCTATTGATGTCGAGTCGTCATATGATGCTACTAGGAAAGGTTCATCAAAAGTTTCATAGGGAAAATGGATTCTTCCCTCAATGGAGTCACTATATGAGCAAACTTTGTTAGCATTTGATGTATACTCATAAAAATAATGTTGAAGAATTGAATTTAGATTTCCAAGAAGAATGACTCAATTCTCCTCGGTAACAGAGCCAAAATCTTATAAAAAAACCTAGAAC
The DNA here is from genome assembly GCA_010110895.2 of Picea sitchensis. Lineage (NCBI taxonomy): Eukaryota > Viridiplantae > Streptophyta > Pinopsida > Pinales > Pinaceae > Picea > Picea sitchensis. The sequence continues at coordinate 1,174 of SNQJ01S0158664.1, forward strand.
CGTTTTGCAAATCCTTTGATAAGGGGTAAGACAAGTGCAACATTGGAAGTGTTTCCAGTGTGACCTTAGAAAACCACTTCCCTTTTTTTATTTAAGGATGGACCCAACACAATAGAGGCTTCCCTAGAAACCTCAAGGAGTCATATACCAATAAGAAATAAAGTATGTTGCTTCCTTTATTGGTTACTCAAATATAACACCACTAGGTCAAGGTAATCAAGGTAAGTACAAGGTTGTTTAATGAAGCAACTTTCATATTTGTATATGTGAAGTATCTTGGACAATCAATGTTATTAACCAAGTAAAAATAAGTCAAATATATGCTCCAAACACTACAAATATAGAGATACTATATGACTATTCTAACAAATGTATTGAAAATGATTAGCTACAAATTACAATATTATGCTAGGTTACAACAGTAGAGTAATTAGTTCCAATATCATGAGGAAAATGGGATATGATGGAAAAGGGATAGAAAAGGAAGGAAAAATTATTTTGATTCCCATTGTAGCTCAATAGAGGCCCAAGCATGAAGTCTTAGGATTTAGTAGACAAGAATCCAACACAAGTGAAAGTGAAGCCACTTTCATGAAGGTAAGAGGAACTGGAAAAGAATTCATGTGGAACGAGCCACTCAAATTTCCTTGTAGAATCTTCGAAGAGAGAAGAAAATAGATTATTATTCCGTCCATATTCTATCCAACACTTGGGGTACCAAGTAACCAATATAGCAAGAATCATCACAAACTGAAGAGGTATGTCATAGTTTGTTTTTTGTTGCAAGAAAAAGGGTCATATGGATAGAGATTGTTGGAACTCTAGAAGGCCAAGTAGCCCATGTAGGAACTATTTTTAGTTTTTCATATTGACTAGACATTGGGAGGCCAAATGTTGAAGGATTCACTCATATCTCCATCCCAAGAACTGAATATCCAAGAAGAAAGTTTGGAGAGTCAAGTTCAAGGGTAAAGTGGATTTGTTTCCACTTTCAACCCAAGGAGAAACAATTGTCCAACAACCTATTGTAGTAGTGAATTTTAAAGGTATCCCCTATTCATATCTTATCTTCCATCCTATGTGAAGGAACCCTTTGGTAGATAATTTAGATAGTATACGTGTTGATTGGAGAATATGATTGAAGCCGGGAGTTGAGTATTTAGGGGACCAAAATCCTTCAAATGGGGAGGTGTGATCTGAATTAGATTCTCACCCAAAATACTTTGTAAATTTGTAATTGTTTTTATTTTATTTTATTTTGTCTTTTTCTGACAAAGATGGAAGTAGAAGTGAATCATTGTGATGGTTCTCCTTCCAAAGTAAATTCATTAAAAATAAAGTTTGTATTGAATAATGGGAATAGGGGATGCAAGGAGAACTTGGGAAGTTTGTAGATATGAGAGATCAAAGAGTGTATCTTGCTTGAATATCGATGGATGAAGGAGTCAAGGAGCCTATCCATAATGAGTGAAAGAATATATAATCCATGGCCATCTACATTTATTTTCCTGAGTAATAATGGATGATATTTATACGCATGCATATCTCTCCCATTGTAATGAATTTCCTAAGTAAAATAATTATKTATTGTTTATATAATGTGGGTGTAATATGTTCTAGGGAGGTATAATGTGGTTTCAATTTTATTTTTATTTATTGAATTTTTTKTTCTAGTTAGTATATACAATCTTGATTAACTCAATCCTCTCTGAGTTGTGTTTTGTCAAGCTGATTGAGTTTGCACTCACCCACAAATTGTATTTCCTTATATGGTAATTTTACTTTATTGTTGGGAAAATTCACTTTTACATGTGTGAATTTATAACTCCTTGGGAGAATTTCTACCTCTCTAAGAATTTTACTTCATCCCTAGGCATTTATATCCATATTTGAGCATCTAAATCCACCCATAAAACATTTTATTTATAGTTGGTCAACTTAATTCTCCCCCTAGGCATTGTTATCGCTCAGTTTGTAGTTTAGGTCTTAAGGTTATAGGATAAGGGTCAAACTGGCGTAATAGGGACCTACCCCACCCAATGTCACCACAATGGGGAGGTCCTTTCTATTTAGGGTGGCCAAGCCTAAGGGAGACGTCCCTGGAAATCTGAGGTTTTGAAAGGAAAAGGATCAAAGGATTAAGGCTAGTTTCGCCTTCACAGATTACCGCCCAGAAGATAGTCAAAATGAAGAATAACCATAGGGAAGGCACCTGCTTGCGAGACAAGACAACAATGAAACTAATACATGTAATAATGGTTATCACTTCATAGATCAATGACTATCAATGTTTTAATGTATATGAGCCTATATAGCAGTAAATATTGACAAAGTCAATGTTTGCAATAATGACAATGGCATATAATGTTACTTTGTCAACAAACACTGGAATAATATAGCATCTAATTAAATCAATGTATCAAATGTCATTTATTACTCATACACAATAGAGTGTTGTGTCAATATCCTAAGGATGACGTCAACTTCTTTAGGGTTAGTTAAATTAAGCAATGTAATAGACAAAGAAGATCAACGTTTTGCCAATTAGCCAATGAAATTCACCAATTGTTCAATGTCTATCACAGGATGACCAAGCCATCAGTTTATTCTATCAACAATAGCTCAAATTAGGCATGACGTCATCATTCATTGCAGGGTTAGAAGGCTAGCTGCGTCAAGTATGACGTCAGCCCTGGTTAGTGCGTTAGGGTTAGTTAGGGTTTCAAATTTTGAAAGTTTTGAAAGATGAATAAGCTCAACGTTGGAGAGAGTACCAGTGCCTTAGGGTATTATGGAGTCAAAAGAAAGGGAAAGATCTCAGGAGGATCAAACTTTAAAGACTAGAGGGTTACGTTCTATGGTGCTGCAATGGCAGGGCCCTAGAATCAAAACTCTAAGGGAAGGAGGCTCATTCCGGTGTTGCTTAAGCAAGGCCTCATGCTCCTTCCTCTTTCTTTAAATATTCTTGGCAAAATAGCTAGCTTCAAAGTACAAGTCTAGGGGAGAAAAGTGTTGCGGGAGCAAGGCTCTTCAAACCCTAAAAGTTAAAACCCTAGGTGTAGAGTCAACTAGGCCTAGGACGTCACCTTTATTCAACCTATATTTAAATGCTAACTCGGAAAAAGGATGATTAGTGTAGCAACTACTAGGCTATATCTTCCTTAATCAATGGCTAAAACAAGTTTCTCAAGCATGGGGACATATAGCAAGGACCTACTTGTGTTCTTTCTACCTAGGGTTTCAAGATTAAGCAATATAATAGCAATATAATAACAAATGTAAGAGATTAAACCTACAACCATTCATTTAATAAGTTTTGCATGAAAAATTCACTTACAAATCATGAAGAATGCTCATCAAACCCTAGTTGTAAACCTTCCAATGAGAGAAACACCATAAAAATGCCAAGAAGAATCTGCCACAAGAGTTGCGCCTCACTTCCAAGAGCAAAATACCAAGACAAAAGACTAAAAGTAGATCTCTCACAAGAGAGTGAGTTATGTTATGCTTAAAATGAGGAAAAATATCCTCTATTTATACCAATCCATGACCTTTGATTTAGATTTAAGGTCATTAAAACAACTGACAAGGTTGACAATATGATTTACACTGTTTTTACATTAGTTTACCAGAAAATTTCATAATATGAACAAAAAGAGGGACGTCAAGCCCTTCTGAGGGAGACATTGGCCCTTTTCGGGCAAGCACAACATCCAAAAAACCAAATGTTGGCCCTTCTAGGGATCCTCCAAGCTACCACACGTGCCAAATGACCTCAACACACTGCCACATGCTCCAGACAATGCCCAACTCTCTCAGGCAATGTCTTGTCCATCAAAGGCACACGTTCCATCTGCAGTGGGTGATCCTCCCTAGGCCGGGCTCTGCCAAAGTGTCTTGGGTGGAACGTCCTTATTTCTTCTCATGCAATGGTTCATCACAATGTTTCCCTGTATCTGCCATCCTAGCAACCATCTGATGGGCTCTTCAGCCCCATGGAGGTCCGAGCTAATCATATCCCCATGTGTACCGGTCCACTGGTACTTGTCCATCGGGTATGGTCCTGCACATCAAAAACTACGCCTTCCATGGGCTCATCAGTCCTTGGGATCATAGCAATGTCAATCATGTTTCATCTTTAAATTTATCAAATACATGCATAAAATCCCTAGCATATCATCTAAGAGCTCAAAGACATTACACTGATCTACTATACAAAGTCAAAGGAATAGAGAGAACAACCTTTTGGGAAAGTATCCATAAGAGAAGGAAAGTTTCCACAGAAGATCATTCAAGCCATGTACATGCAGTGATATGGTTTAGGGATGTCCAGTCATAGTAAGACCAGAGGTAGGTGTTGTTCGTGGGTGCCTTTGTAGGAGGTGAGTTGCACCTGTCATGGATGCACTTTTTCCAAGCCCCTTTATTCCCTTTATTTTTTTATTTATTGTTGTTCTTTCTTTTTACTTCAAGGTCTGACAAGAGGACACTGCCTTGGCATGGTGACCAGAGATGACAGTGTTACCCACTGGTATTTTCATAGAAATGATAAGGATGGCTCATGATGAGACCCCCTTTCCCTTGGCCATGCAACCAAAGGTCATTGCCTTGGCGTGGTGACCAGATAATGGAAACGTCATACTGCTAGATACCTATGAACATAATGGGTCGGCTCGTGATGAGACCTCCCATCCCCTTGGTTAGGTCTTGTTTTTTGTTATTTTTCTTAGGGTCCCTTTTGTTTCTTATCGAGTGGCCTTTTATTGCCTTCTCGGGGATCCCTGGGTGACACATCTCTAGGTTTTATTTCTTATGGCTTTTATCTTTTACCAGTTGCTTTTACCCCCTGGGCCTTTAGCCCCTTCTTCCCACAAGACAAAGTGTAACCCTCAAAAGGTCATCCTAATGGCCAGATTAGGGGAATGGGATGGATGTATGGGAGATAATATGTAAAATCATAGAATGGTGGGAGAGGACAATGGATATGCAAATCCCCCCTGGTGGCTAACCAAAACCCATGAATACAAGCTTGCTAGGTCACCCCATTAATCCCCCCCAACAATGGTCAAGTGGATTAGTGTAAGATCCAAGCAGTTATCAGAAATGTAAGGAACCTAATGCATATACAAGAAGGTTATAATGATCAAATATGACACATACCATGATACCTTGAACCAATTACCTCATAGAGCAAGAGTCTTCTCTGATGTAATTCCAAGCCGATGGTGATGAAAGTTGTTGTTGCTAACGGGACAAGTATAGTGAATAAGAAGAAGCATGGGCCCTCCAGGGCCATGCTCAGGTCAATCCTGCTCTTGGTACTCCATGTCTAGGACCTGTGGGCCTCGAGACATGATCTCCTAGTTATCCCTAGAAAAAGGGGATAACAAGCATTGTTCTCCATTTTTGGATGATTGAATCTTCCCACTATGCATTCCTTTGTCTATTGGCCATTGTTTTCTTTTCCCATAGCCTATATATACCGATTTATTAATTGTTGGTTGATTTTTTCCTTACCCACAGGATTTGTTTTCCTTTCACGTCCTCTCTCCCACTCATTGAATGCCTAAAATTCCCTCAAATATTCATATTGGTTTAGAAAAGTGACTCAAAGGACCTGCAAACTAGTTACCTAGGACACCCTCATTCCCTAAAGTCAAAGAAGGGATCGACAAAGATCTTGCAGATGGCTGGAAAACTAAAAAGGGAAAGTTGAAAAACTGACCGAAACACACAGTACCCAACCAACCCTTGGAGTTCAGGGTTTGCCTAAAAGGAAACTCATCATAAAAAATATACTTCCCAAGCACACCTTTAATGGACAGGCACAGTAAAGTAACAACAGGTGGCTGGAGTGAAAAGCCATGAGAGATTTTCCTTAGGCAAACAATGTTCTCACTTGTATGAAAATCTGAGCAGACAGGCGATTGGCAATCATCTTCACAAAATAAGTCCAAATGCTTAGAAGAACAATCATCAAAGTCCTCAAGGTATGACCGAAAATCATCAGGAAAATAAGGTACTGGGTCATCCTTGGTCCTTTGGAAGGTATGGGTAAAAACCTCATCTCCTTGTTGCCACTGGTCAAAAGTAGTCTGTTGTGGTAATTGCAAGGGCAACATCTGAAGATGACTTTTTATGTCATAGATGGGATCTGTATTATAACCAAATGCATCCCACCTACATCTCCCAACATGTATGAACTCGTCAAAATCATCTATGTCAGTATCAGTATCATAATATGGAGGAGTCAAAACATCCAATCCTTCTCTACTCTCTGTGTCATAAGGCAAAGAACCGCTAAAAACTTGGAAGGGGGAATAATTTACCTCTCTTAATCCTTCATGTGCAAGAGCTTCAAGTATTTGGATAGCATCATCAGGTGGAATATCTTCCTCTTCATCTTTAGTCTTGAGACATAGGGGATCTAGCTTGTCCAAGGGTTCCACTCCTTCTTCATTCTCTGAGTCATAGAACAAGGTATCATCAAAATGACTTACCTCATTCTCTTCATCTTGTGTATGAGTGACAGGATCTTGGAAAGCTTCATCAGACTGAGGAGCGATTACTGGTATTTCATCCTCATAATTCACATTTCTGGTTACATCTTCGTTGCATTCTATTGGATTATGGGAGAGATCTTGCTCCTCGTCAAGGGGTTGATAATGGTCTTCATAAACCTCATCTCTTATATCAGAGGATTCTTGGTATTGATGATGATAATCCCTCCTAAGATCTTCTACAATCTCAGTGGTGAATCCTTTGTGGTGTAAGGTTACCATGAGGTTTTGAAGGACATCTTCATACATTTGGAAATCTGGCTTAGTAAGGTCGATAAACTTATTGATGAGGTGTATGAAAGATGATATACCCATGTCCTTGCAACAACTCTTAAAAAAAATTTGTAAGTAAGATGGAAGGGTGAGAAAAAACAATTTTATAAGAGCATCCTCTCTTCCCAACTTTATCTCGCTCAAATACTCCAAGAAATTTACTATGTGAGGAGCTGGGAGTCCCAAAAACATTGGAAATTTATCTAGCCATTTTGTATCAAAGTAATTTGGGTATCCTTGAAAACTTCTAAAATCAATACTTGGATACATTTGTTCCCATTGTGCCATGATCCCATAACTTGAAAAATATCACAGAAGGTAATGTGGCACCCTAAGAAAAATCAGTGGAGTCGCCAGATAGTTTTCCTGAAACTACCAAAAAATAGGGGGAAAAAGGTCTAGTGTAGTCGCCAGGTAAGCTTGTAAGAGAAAGGTCTTTGAGGCAAGGCTTACCAAAATATTTGTTGTTGAGGAAGATTGACTCAGTGTTCCCCGACAACGGTGCCAAAATGTTATCGCTCAGTTTGTAGTTTAGGTCTTAAGGCTATAGGATAAGGGTCAAACTGGCGTAATAGGGACCTACCCCACCCAATGTCACCACAATGGGGAGGTCCTTTCTATTTATGGTGGCTAAGCCCAAGGGAGACGTCCCTGGAAATCTGAGGTTTTGAAAGGAAAAGGATCAAAGGATTAAGGCTAGTTTCCCCTTCATAGATTACCGCCCAGAAGATAGTCAAAATGAAGGATAACCACAGGGAAGGCACCTTCTTGCAAGAAAAGACAACAATGAAACTAATACATGCAATAATGGTTAGCACTTCATAGATCAATGACTATCAAAGTTTTAATGTATATGAGCCTATATAGTAGTAAATATTGATGAAGTCAATGTTTGCAATAATGACAATGGCGTATAATGTTACTTTGTCAACAAACACTGGAATAATATATCATCTAATTAAATCAATGTATCAAATGTCATTTATTACTCATACACAATAGAGTGTTGCGTCAATATCCTAAGGATGACATCATCTTATTTAGGGTTAGTTAAATTAAGCAATGTAATAGAAAAAGAAGGTCAACGTTTTGCCAATTAGCCAATGAAATTCACCAATTGTTCAATGTCTATCACAGAATGACCAAGCCATCAGTTTATTTTATCAACAATAGCTCAAATTAGGCATGATGTCATCATTCATTGCAGGGTTAGAAGGTTGGTTGTGTCAAGTATGACGTCAGCCCTAGTTAGTGCGTTAGGGTTAGTTAGGGTTTCAAATTTTGAAAGTTTTGAAAGATGAATAAGCTAAACGTTGGAGAGAATACCAATGCCTTAGGGTATTATGGAGTCAAAAGCAAGGGCAAGATCTCAGGAGGATCAAAATTTAAAGACTAGAGGGTTAGGTTCTATGGTGCTACAATGGCAGGGCCCTAGAATCAAAACCCTAAGGGAAGGAGGCTCATTCCGGTGTTTCTTAAGCAAGGCCTCATGCTCCTTCCTCTTTCTTTAAATATTCTTGGCAAAACAGCTAGCCTCAAAGTACAAGTCTAGGGGAGAAAAGTGTTGCAGGAGCAAGGCTCTTCAAACCCTAAAAGTTAAAACCCTATGTGTAGAGTCAACTAGGCCTAGGACGTCACCTTTATTCAACCTATACTTAAATGCTAACTCAAAAAAAGGATGATTAGTGTAGCAACGGCTAGGCTATATCTTCTTTAGTCAATGGCTAAAAGAAGTTTCTCATGCATGGGGACATATAGCAAGGACCTACTTGTGTGCTTGCTACCTAGGGTTTCAAGATTAAGCAATATAATATCAATATAATAGCAAATGTAAAAGATTAAACCTACAACCATTCATTTAAGAAGTTTTGCATGAAAAATTCACTTACAAATCATGAAGAATGCTCATCAAACCCTAGTTGTAAACCTTCCAATGAGAGAAACACCATAAAAATGCCAAGAAGAATCCTCCACAAGAGTTGTGCCTCACTTCCAAGAGAAAAATATCAAGACAAAGGACTAAAAGTAGATCTCTCACAAGAGAGTGAGTTATGTTATGCTTAAAATGAGGAAAAATATCCTCTATTTATACCAATCCATGACCTTTGATTTAAATTTAAGGTCATTAAAACAGTCGAAAAGGATGACAATATGATTTACACTGTTTTTACATTAATTTGCTAGAAAATGTCATAATAGGAACAAAAAGAGGGACGCCAAGCCCTTCTGAGGGAGACGTTGGCCCTTTTTGGGCAAGCACAACATCCAGAAAACCAAATGTTGGCCCTTCTAGGGCTCCTACAAGATGCCACACGTGCCAAATGACCTCAACACACTACCACACGCTCCAGACAATGCCCAACTCTCTCAGGTAATTTCCTGTCCATCAAAGGCACACGTTCCATCTACAGTGGGTGATCCCCCCTAGGTCGGGATCTGCCAAAGTGTTCTGGGTGGAACGTCCTTCTTTCTTCTCGTGCAATGGATCATCACAACGTTGCACTGTATTTTCCATCCCAACAACTATCTGATGGGCTCTTCAGCCCCATGGAGGTCGGAGGTAATCATATCCCCATGTGTACCGGTCCACTGGTACCTATCCATCGGGTATGTTCCTGCACATCAAAAACTACGCCCTCCATGGGCTCATCAGTCCTTGGGATCATAGCAATGTCAATCATGTTTCATCATTAAATTTATCAAATACATGCATAAAATCCCTAACATATCATCTAAGAGCTCAAAGAAATTACACTAATCTACTATACAAAGTCAAAGGAATAGACAAAAAAACCTATTGGGCAAGTATCCATAAGAGAAGGAAAGTTTCCATAGAAGACCATTCAAGCCATGTACATGTAGTGATATGGTTTAGGGATGTCCAGTCATAGTAAGACCAAGGGTAGGTGTTGTCCGTGGGTTCCTTTGTCGGAGGTGAGTTGTACCTGTCATGGATGCACTTTTTCCAAGCCGCTTTATTCCCTTTATTTTTTTATTTATTTCTTTTCTTTATTTTTACTTCAAGGTCTGACCAAAGGAAACTACCTTGGCATGGTGACTAGAGATGACAGTGTTACCCACTAGTATTTTTGCAGAAATGATAAGGCTGGCTTGTGATGAGACCCCCTTTCCCTTAGCCATGCAATGAAAGGTCATTGCCCTGGCGTGGTGACCAGATAATGGCAACTTCATACTGATAGATACCTATGAACATAATGGGTCGACTCGTGATGAGACCTCCCATCCCCTTGGTTAGGTCTTGTTTTTTGTTATTTTTCTTAGTGGCCCTTTTGTTTCTTATCGAGTGGCCTTTTATTGCCTTCTGGAGGATCCCTAGGTGAAGCATCTCTATGTTTTATTTCTTATGTCTTTTATCTTTTACCAACTGCTTTTACCCCCTGGGCCTTTAGCCCCTTCTTCCCACAAGACAAAGTGTAACCCTCAAAAGGTCATCCTAATGGCCGGACTAGGGGAATGGGATGGATGTACGGGAGATAAGATGTAAAATGATAGAATGGTGGGAGCGGACGATGGGTTTGCAAATCCCCCCTGGTGGCTAACCAAAACCCATGAATACAAGCTTGCTAGGTCACCCCGTTAATCCCCCCAACAATGGTCAAGTGGATTAGTGTAAGATCCAAGCAGTTATCAGAAATGTAAGGAACCTGATGCATATACAAGAAGGTTATAACGATCAAATATGACACATACCATGATACCTTCAACCAATTACCTCATGGAGCAAGAGTCTTATCTGATGCAAGTCCAGGCCGATGGTGATGGAAGTTGATGTTGCTAACGGGACAAGTGTGGCGAAGAAGAAGAAGCATGGGCCCTCCAAGGCCATGCTCAGGTCAATCCTGTTATCGGTACTCCATGTCTAGGACCTATGGGCCTCGAGACATGATCTCCTAGTTATCCCTAGAAAATGGGGATACCAGGCATTGTTCTCCATTTTTGGATGACTGAATATTCCCACTATGCATTCTTTTGTCTATTGGCCATTTGTTTTCTTTTCCCATAGCCTATCTATAGAAATTTATTAATTGTTGGTTGATTTTTTCCTTACCCACAGGATTTGTTTTCCTTTCACGTCCTCTCTCCCACTCATTGAACGCATGAAATTCCCTCAAATATTCATCTTGGTCAATTCCTTATTGTTGATATTTGGTAGCTTGGAGGTACTTCTGCATTAGTAGAGCTCATCATGTGGAAGTGACCAAGAAAATTTTCTCCCAGTGACTTTATAAACTGATTTTATAAAGTTGGGTCTTTTAATTATTTTTTAATGTAAAAGTGACTTTATGATGTTTTGAGTCACTTTAATGACTTAAGTGACCTCAACGAATTATTAAGTAGTGACCGTTGATCTTGAGGAAAAGTGGAGAGTCAATTAAGGGAGATCAAGGGTTAGAGGAGTTACAATTCGAAATTTCTTAAAGGCAACTCATTAGGAATCCCAAGGAGATTTTCTTTGGTTGGAGGAAGAGAGTTTCAGTAGGAGGAGTTGGGATGCATCCTTAGGGGGATTGGCATGCATTTCTAGACAAGTTTTTAGCATTAAAGAGGAGGTTGTACAACAAGGAATCTATACATTACGTATTTGAGGAGGTCATACAATAAGGAGGTTGTACAATACAAATTAGAGGAGGTCGTACAACATTTATTTGTTGGGTTTTGCATCCCCAACTTACACAGAAATCAAGGATGAGTTTTGGCACAGATTTCAAGGTGTTTTTCTATTGAAAATTGATCCGTACAACAAGGTACAATTCTGTACTTTTTTGGGCACATATTTCGAGACAAATTTTTGTTGTTTAATGACTGGACAGTCCGTACCTTTGGTCCGAAAATCTGGTTTAGATTTCAAGACTGTGATGTACAATGGTTATGTGAAATTTATGCTCAGATAGGGTTAAAGTACAACTCATTAAATGTTGATTGTAAATTGCTGATGTATTCATAATTTTTCCTTAAGTTGAATAAAGAGACACTCTTCTCAAAATCTGTCCTATTTTCTGAATATTTCTCCAAGATTTTATGCACAGATTGTTTTACCAAAAGTGGGTTATTATCTGTTGTTCATAATTTATTTCCACTTCCATTTTATTTCAGAACTTAGTTAATAGTATTTCAACTCATAAAGAACAATGGTATTGTTGTCAGATATTTATAGGAGGCTGAAATCTAATTTATTCTAAGTGTATACTGAACTAAGATGTATTTAAACATGGTATCAGAGAAGGTGCTCTGAATTTTAGTGGGCAACATTTGGCACTTGGGACAACAAGTGATATTTTGGTGTATTTTCTTGAAGACAGTATAAATGGTTCTTTGTCAGGTGAACAAAGATGACTTCTATAATCATATTTGAAGATAGATTGGAGGGGTCCTCCAAATACCTGTAGTGGAAGGTTAGAATCAATAGTGTTCTCAAGGAGAACAAATTGTGGTTGTTTGTGAACACCACTGTGCATGTACAATGCTTCAGATCCCATAGCTCTTGATGTTCATGAGGTGAGGGAAGCCAAGACTCAGAGAATCATATTAGATAGGTTCAAAGACCACCTTATTCTACACTTGGTTGATAAGAATACAACCAATGAAATGCGGGTTGCACTAAAAGGATTGTATGAGGCTAAGAACGAGAACCGAAAAATAGCTCTCCTGGACAAGCTCCATGGAGCTATGATGGCTAAAGGAGAGAGTGTGGCCACCTACCTCATTCGGGTTGCACATGTGAAGGACGAATTGATAGTTGTTGGAGAAGTCATTCCTGACTCAGAGTTGGTGCGAATAGTCTTCAAAGGATTCACCAAGGAGTGGGAGGCTTTTGTCAAGTGTGTGGTGGGGAGAGAGAATATGCCTGACTGGAGAAGATTGTGGGATGATTTTACACAGGAGGATATCCGGGAGGGATCTTAGGAAAAGACATTGGATGGTGCAGATGATAAGAACGTTTCTCTTATGGAAAAGGGAAATGAGAAGAAGAAGGACATGAGAAAGGTGAAATGCTTTGCATGTCACAAGACTAGCCACTATGTTAGTCAATGTCTGAATAAGAAAAAGAAGAAATCAGAAACAAAGGTGTCAGCTTCAGCAGAAGCTGCAGAGTTTGTTGAGAGATATGAGAAGGAGTTCTCTATCATAACTGGTCTGTGGGCAGTGTATTCCTATCATTCGAGGACACTAAGTCTTGGTTTGTGGACAATGGAGATTCTTGACACATGATTGGGTGGAGGTCAGTTTTTCTCGATCTTACAGAGATAGACTCAGACTGTAGAGTGAATTGTGGAGACAACCCACAACTTACAGTAAAGGGGGTTGGAAGGGTGAGATTCCAACTAGAGTCAGGAAGTCTTCTAGAGGTTGGCGAGGTGTTATATATTCCAGAGTTGACAGTTAATTTTCTCTCAGTGTCAACTTTGGATGAGAGTGGATTTGGAGTTGCTTTCTACGGTGGACGTGTGTTTCTATATCCTGTGGGAGAAACTACTGACACAACAATGATTCTTGGTGTCAAGTATGAGGGCTTGTATAGGATGTTGGGTAGACTTGTGTTGGGGTCCAGTGGATTTCTAGACTCATATTATGTGTCAGAGAGTTGACAGGTAGCATGGGAGAGAGAGTTGATCCATGGGACTTAGTCTTCTTCCGGGACTCTCAAAGGACTCAACATGCATAAGTCGACATAAATGGATTCTCAGGAGAGTGTGAAGTCTCCTAGGAGAATGTATTCAGTTCATGGTATAACAAAGGTAGCAATAGAGGCTTCCAGTGCAGTGGGAGTAGTGGATTCTTATTCAGAGGGAGCAGAGACTTCTAGTACATAGGGAGCGGTTATGGCAGCTGATGAGATGGAGACAGATTCTGGTGGTGATACCTGAAGTACCTCTCTCACTAAGAGGGAGTGTTGAGATTTGGTAGCTTGGAGGTGATTTTGCATTGGCAACGCTTAGCATGTGGAAGTGACCAAGAAAATTTTCTCCTACAGACTTTATAAAGTGATTTTATAAAGTTGGTTCTTTTAATTATTTTTTAATTTAAAAGTGACTTTATGATGTTTTGAGTCACTTTAATGATGTAAGTAACCTCAACGAATGATTAAGTCATGACCGTTGATCTTGAGGGAAAGTGAGGAGTCACTTAAGGGAGATCAAGAGTTAGAGGAGTTACAATTTGAAATTCCTTAAAGGTAGCTCATTAGGAGAAGGAGGGCACAATTTTGAGGAGAGATAGGGGGAAGGTGAAAGGGCATGAATCCCAAGGAGTGTTTCTTTTCTTGGAGGAAGAGAGTTTCAATAGCATGAGTTGGCATGCATCCCTAGGGGAATTGGCACGCATTTCTAGACAAGTTTTTAGCATTAAAGAGGAGGTCGTACAACAAGGAATCTATACAGTATGGATTTGAGGAGGTCGTACAACAAGGAGGTTGTACATTATGGATTAGAGGAGGTCTTATAACATTTATTTGATGGATTTTGCATCCACATATTGCACAAAAATCGAGGCTAAGTTTTGAAACAAATTTCAAGGTGTTTTGTTGTTGCAAATTGATTCGTACAACAAGGTATATTTCTATACTTTTCTGGGCACATATTTCAAGACAAATTTATGATGTTTAATGATTGGACAGTCTGTACCTTTGGTCAGGAAATCTGGTTCAAATTTCAAGACTGTGTTGTATAGTTGTTATGTGAAATTTATGCTTAGATAGGGTTAAAGTACAACTCATTAAATTCTGACCGTAAACTGTTGATGTACTTAGAATTTTTCCTTAACCTAAATAAAGAGACACTCTTCTCAAAATCTATCCTATTTTCTGAATATTTCTCCAAGAGTTTATGCACAGATTCTTATGCCAAATGCGGGTTACTGTCTATTGCTCATAATTTATTTCCACTGCCATTTTATTTTAGAACTTAGTTAATAGTATTTCAGCGCATAAATAACAATGGTATCTCTTTTAGATATTTATAGGAGGATGAAATCTAATTTAGTCCAAGTGTATGTTGAACTAAGATGTATTTCAACACTTACATCCCTAGTTCGACCTCTGTTATGGTTGGATGAATTGCTTGATCACTAGATAGTGATTACCTATGTGTTGGTTGTAAAGAAGGATGAGTGTCAAACTATAATATTTGTGCTAGTTCAGAGAGAAGTTTTTTCATTATTCTTTTAAATATGTGAGTGAATAAAAAAACATTGATTGAGAACTGAACAGAGAACTAAATTTATTCTGCAATTAGGATATGTATTGATGAATTGGACATGACACAATGCTACTATTTACAGATCATATAATCATATAAAATATTTTATATAAATGACTAATTACATAATACAAAGTAATTATTTTTAAAAGCTTGTTTCTTTAGTAATTATTTGAAATTGTGATATTTATTTTTGACAATGTGGAATTATGAAATATTGTTTTTCAATGGAATCTTAAAAATAATTTCCTTCCTTTTATAATAATTTACTCTTTGTAGATATTTAAATTTAACTTTTAAAAATATAAAACAAAATTTTAATTTTTATAGCATTATGTGAAAACTAAATATTTATAAAATTAAAAAAAAAAATAAGAACCATATCCTAAATAACCATTCTACCTAAATTTAAATGAGTTGAGTCTCTCCTCCTAATAATGAAGCATGGTATAAAAGCAACTTTGATTAAAAAACTTGAATTTATTGTACTTAGTAGAAGTAAAGATTATGCATTTTAAATGAATTTCTCCTCTTAATAGTGAAGGACAATGTGAAAACAACTTTGATTAAAAAAAACTTAAATTTATTGTACTTTGTAGAAGTATAATTCTTACCAGAGATTATGCATTTTAAATGAGTTTCTCTTCCAAATAATAAAGGAAGGTATGGAATCAACTTTGATTGGAAAAACTTCAATTTATTATAATGCAAATATAAATGGATGTTTATTAGTCACGAGAAATGCATTTGAAATAGTTTCATAAATATATACTAGATATAATAATGGGTAAGAAGCTTCTTATTTTAATAATAAAAATAAAATACAACAATTGTTTGAGAGGACAAAGACAACAGCATGTGTGACACGTGACAAATCAAATATTCTTATAAAATGGGGACTCGGAAGAAAAAAAAAATCATCTTCATTTGATGGATCACTATTCCATGATGATTTATTTTGAATCTTTCATTCATGATGATTTATTTTGAATCTTCATCTAGAGAGGATGTCTTAATTAATACCATGATATAAGGATTTCTAGTTTATCCATCCATCCCATGGAGGATGATGGAAAATGATAGAATTGTTAAGGGAATTCACTACAATAGCATCATTCTTTTTGTAGAGAAATTCACTATAATAAGGGGTTGTTGTCTAAATCCTTATGCTTAAGCATTATTTCTTTTGTAAGGAAATTCAAATACTTGTGTGGAAGAATGGTTGAAAAAATATTAAGAATAATTTTAAAAGTATTAAATAGCAATAGTTTAATAACAAAGAAAGTGGATTAATAATTTTAATTGTGTACATAATATGGATAACATATAATGCTTTTGTGCAAGTATTATAATGCTTAATTCTTTTTTACATAGTCATTTAAAGATGTGCAATAATTTAATTTTTTTTAACATAATCATGTAAGGGGACATGGTTTAACATGTACTTGAATTGGCTATGAGTATTTAATGGTGTGCATCAATGTTTTAGTCTTTTTACACCGTAAGGCAAACTAATACTCCTCACCGGACCATGTTCTTCCCATGGAATTTGGGCTCTCTGTCGTTTTGAGCTCGCTCATACCAGGAGGAATTCATTTGTGCGTGAATCTTTGGGAAAAACATGAATAAAAAGCATAAGAAAAGCATGAATCGCAGTTGGAAGAAAAGCATGATAGCAACATTTTGGATTTATTCGCTGACTCATCAGGTAACGGTTCCATCTGCTTTTTGTGTTTATCCTTCCGTTACAGAGGCCGATAAAGTCCCAATTTATTGAGAAGAGAGACAACACATTTGTCTCATCTGCAACGATTCGGTGTAGAAGAGGGTAAAAAAATCATTTAGGATAAATTGTATTTTTTATATTCATTTCCAAATTAAAAAAGAAAAATATTTTTGACAGCTTGTGTTATTTATTTAGAGCTGTGTTTTGTTTATATTTGATGCATTGATTTTAATTTAGGAAAAATTGTATTTTGTTTTATATTTATTTCCAAATTAAAAAAGAAATTATTTTTTGACAACGTTTGTTATTTATTTAGAGATGTGTTTTGTTTATAGTTGATAGATTGATTTTG
>SNQJ01S0158664.1:18310-33054 GCA_010110895.2 Picea sitchensis
TGAGGGGAGTGAGAGAGAGAGAGAGAGAGGGAGAGGGAGGTGAGGGAGGGAGAAGGGGGTCAAGGAGTGAGGGAGGAGTGTGAGAGAGGGAGGGAGGGAGAGGGGGGGAGGGAGTGTCGTGGAGGGTGGAGAGAGGAAAAGAGGGGGGGACTAAGGAAGGGATCGAGGAAGGAAGGGAGGGATTATTACACCATATTTCCCCTAGTTTGTAAATATAACTATAAATGGACAAAAGACTATGGAAAACTTTATATGTGTGAATATTGATTCGATGGACCTTTGTTTGAAAGGTAAACAAATGTGAACCTAATTATTTACTAAGAAAATGGAAAAGTGTTGCATGAATAATAAAAGGGGGGTGTACATAGAAATACCACGAATGTTATACAATGAGAGGGTGAAGGGGACC
Source organism: Picea sitchensis (assembly GCA_010110895.2). Lineage (NCBI taxonomy): Eukaryota > Viridiplantae > Streptophyta > Pinopsida > Pinales > Pinaceae > Picea > Picea sitchensis. Next base: position 18,720 of record SNQJ01S0158664.1, read on the forward strand.
AATAATGGTTGCATTAACCTTCACCAAACCAGATCTTACTGGATTTAATTGCTCAGGACCAAAATCGTCCTCTGACCCAAAAATGAATTGCAGTTAGGCTGGTGGGTGGGAAGACCTCCTCAAGAGTTAATGAGGGATGGGATGTGTAAGTACTCATCTGTAAGGCTTCCAGAATTGACTGTTGACTGGGAATTCGGGCCACACCTAATCCTTCTGAAAGAGGCGAGAAGGTAAGGTGTGGTGGGAAGAGGAAAGAATGTGCCTGGGAAGAGTGCAGAGATGGGAAGTGAATCTCGAGGATTCAAGGAAGAATGGAAAAACTAAGCGTTCTAGACACAGGAAACGGTAGAGAAGATTATGATACAAGTTGATAAGCGAGGTTAGTCCTCCTTTATTGGTATCGTGTAAATCATTGCTAGGATTGTGTAGGAAGAGGAGAGTAACCTCTGTCCCTATTGTGGCTGAGAAAGGAGAAAAGGCTATGTTGCAGAGAATCTTGGTCTAGCTCAGGGGTGGCTAGTTGTACATCCATTTGGGATGATTGAGCCTATGGTTGGGTGAAAATGGGCACCCCTTCCAGTAGTCACTTCACATTGTTTGATTTTGATAAGTATTTTCTTAGCCTTAATTGTTGAGTTAGAATGATGAATGATTTCTTGGCTTTTACACACACACACACACACACACACACACACACACACATATATATCCATGTATGAACATCTCTATGTGAAATGGTTATGTTATGTGTAAGCTTCCATCTCCTTGAGAACTCATACTTCCCACTGATAAACTATATGCCTAGCATCACTCCGGAGGGCTTCCTGGGCATAAGTTGTAAAATGGTTGAGATAGGAAATGTCGTGTAGAACTTAAACCACCCGTCTGAAGAGAATACTCTCCCATGACCCCCATGCCATGTGAATTTCCAGACCCATGTCCCTAACCTGTTTGTGGTGATAGCTTAGGAAAATAGTGATAGGAAAATACCGAGAGGGAAAGGTTGTCCTTGTCCAAAGGATGGAAGGATGAGATCTATATAGAAGGAGCCAAGGGTTGTCATGGTCATTGGATATGGTAAAGAGAGCAGGAGTTACCCCCTCTATCCCCTCGGATCCATGAGTTCTGAGTTCGCATATCGGGACCTCTATGAGTTTGTGAAACCAAACCTCTGAAACCCAAATTCATGAAGTAACATGGACCATTGATCTATGGATCCTTCGGGACCCACCTCGACCGTTGTATCTGTGAGTTCGAAGCTCATGCACAAGGAGAAAACAAATCTTGTTCGTCGGATCTATGCACAAAGGACCATAGCCGTGAGATCCAGAGGAAAGTGCACAAGGTCTAACCCTTTGAAAGTGCAAAGGAGAGTGGACTTTTGTGAAGTATCAAAGATTCAAAGTTAATCATAACTTTCCATCAAAAGGGGACATGTGGCGAGGGTTCATCATTTCGTTGACTCGTAGGAGAGAAAGGTCAAAGGGGAGAATTGTGATAACTCACTAGGCCAGAGTTCATAATTTTATAGTGGCCAACATATCCAAAGGAGTGCGAGCCATTGATTTGGTGCTCCAAAATATCGGTATTTATGGAGTCGAGAGAATGGATGTGAATCATATCGAGAGTTTCGATACACGAAATCCCAACGTGATCTGGACAGTCAAATCGTGGAAGAATCGAGACCGTTGATCTGTGGCGAGGAGATATCGGCATTTCATATATCAAGAGAAGGGAGGTGAGTGACCCTCCAACTTCATGAAACATGAAGTCTCGATAAGCACTTGAGGTTGAGCCTCGGGTCACAGTCAGTGGTCATATGAAAGAGGAGATAGCAAGTGTTAGGCCCCTGTTGGGAGATCAAATATCGGGAGAGTTGAGGTGACTCACATGGAAGGACCCAATACGCGATTTCACGGTGTGCCTTTTAGTTAGGCTTGTGGACATGGGTAGTGGTCACGCGGAGGGGGCTTGTGCGTGGTGCTTGTTCTTGTGAGAGAACAAAAGATGAATGGTTAGAGGCTTTACACTATATAATCTCCTTCAGAAGGGTGGGTGTGTTATAGGGAGAGAAAAAAAGGGAGGGAGGGAGAGGGAGGAAGGTCCATATATATATATATCCACAGAGAGAGAGAGAGAGGTTGGTGGCGCACACCCCTAAACCCTCAGGCTGGAGTCCACACAGGATCTTTCAACTTTGGCCCTTTAGAGTCTGACTGACTCTCTTAATTCCTCTCGAGAAATTATTTTCTCGCTCACTCTGAGTAAAATTCACAGGCCCCTCATGATTTATGCCCGCATGATCATTCACCAGCCATGAACTCCATGTTCAACACCCAACTGACATTGGTAATTTTCTCTTTTCTTTTCGGGATACCAGATTTCGCGATTTCGGAAATCTCGTTGCTGAGCGCCTTACCTCTTGAACCTCCAAAACCCAAAATACCAAACTCTCGACTCACGAAGCCACTGATTTTTGGCTTTTCTCTCTTCGCAATTTCGAGGGTTGCAATGACATGCAACTCTACCTCTCGACTCCCAGAGTTCCGAAACCCGAATTACCAAAATATCAAGAAGTCCACTCTAACTCTTGCCACACTTCGCGACTACGAGACTTCCTTAGAACTAATGTCTCGTCCCTTTGTCAACAGGGTCCCTGATATGTTGAATCTTGAAACACCGAAACACTAGTGTTTCGCTTCCAAGGAAAATCAATGGTTGTGATTCTTCCCCTTGATCCTACGGTTAGCGTGATTTTGCATACCGGGAGTTTGTAAGTATTATCCCTGAACTCTCTGTCTCCTATACCTTCTGGAACCCGACATTCCGAAATGCCAAAATGGGTTTCTTCTCCCGGGATTTCAGAACTTGAACCACCTTTCGACAACCCCCTCTATTTTGGGTTTTCGCGTATCGAGAGTTTGAAACTCTCGATCCTAACCTTGTGTCACTACGACCAACAAATTCCCAAATCTCGATTTGCCGAAATGCCAAAACACACTTCCACAATTTCCTTCGCGTTTTGCGATTTCGGTATTTCTGATGTGGAGTATTTTCCCCCTTGTCAATGGGAATGCCGAAAACCCGAATCTCGAAATGCCGACAAATACTCTGTCGCGGCCTCTAATTTCAGACTTTCCTCCCAACTGAGTCCCGATCAACCGTCCTCAGGACTTCTGAAACCCTGCATTCTGAAGTTCACAAATTCCAAACTTGTTAATCTTTGACATCACGCACGAAACCTCCTTTCACGTTTCGGGAACTTGATCATTAAAGGTTTTTCCTTGCACTTCAGAGTCATGAGCTCTGAATTCCTAAAATGATCTGTCGGCCTGAATAGGTCACGATCGATGATCTACATTGACTCTTCCTTTCGAAGGTGAATTTTTCCAATGCTTAACTCCCCTACAACTTCTGTTGATCCTACGGTCCTCACTATTTCGGGAGTTCACTTTTAAGGATTCAAACTGTTCAATCTCTCCTCAAAGAACCTTCTGCTCAAATAAAACCTACAATACTCCTCTGGGATTTAGCCTCTAAAAGACTAATTGCACTTCCTTCCTTTCTTTTGAATGATTCGAATGCCCTGACCCTCCTAAACTTCCTTTCACAAACTCAAGTCTCCCAGAAGGCTTCTACACACACTCCTTGCGGCACTTCTTCAAATATTCCTGAATATTTGAATCTCTTGACTCTGTGCAACTCTGCAATAGTAGTATTTCAATCTCTCAACCTTAGTCTATAGGTCTTAAGGTCTCGACCAGTGTGTGCACACCTTGCATGGCTTCTGTGCTTGTCTTCCACTTCGGTTGAATGAGAACAATGGTATCCCTCCTGAGCTTTCAGAGGTAAACTATGAATTCTGTCAACGCACTCCTTACAGACACTTCACTGCACTCCTTGCAGGAACTCTTACTCAAGAAAAGAAACAATTGAAACTCATTCCCTTACTCTCTCAGACTTCAAATACTTAACATGAAATCATACATACATAGCATAAAAGAAAATGTACAACAGAAAGAGTAAAACAACCATAAGCATAACATTCAACATATATACACAAAAAGCATTAGAACACCATGAGTCTGAATTTGAAGCTTCATATATTAATCTCAGAACTTATGTACATGGAGTCTTCTTTGCTACTCTTTGTGTATCCTCTATGCTAATGTGCTTAATCCTGATATCTGAATCATACAATCATACAAAGATGAGGGTGTCTATATTCATTTTCCCTCCAACCCCTAAAACTGTCTAATCTAGAATTTAAATCTACCTACTTTCATTAACTATGCATAAATGCCTCTACATCCTATAGATGAGAGTGGATCGCTCAATATTTGTTTACAATATGTAAGTATGCCTTCTTAACTATTTCATTAATTTCTACACATCCAAACTTTCAAAAACATTTCAAAACTTTTTTGACATGTGCTAAAATGTGATGGCATTCATCTCAACTGTCTTCCACCTCCATGCTTGCTTGCTGCTGACGATGCTCCTGCATCATACTCCATCGCTTGAAAATTTTCATGGACTCCTGTTCATGAGCTCTTGCATGGTATGTCCATGCTTCTAAATTTCTGCTTCATTCTCCAAGTTGGCATATTCAACTAGATGTCCCTTCCATTTGACCAAGTATTCAAAATGCTCTTTTGTCCTGGTCCTCTTGCTGACTCTCTTGTCATGTATACTTTCCATCTATAGCCTTTTAGCTACAGAAATTTGTTTATTCCACTGAACCTTTGTCTATTCACTATCTTCTTCAGCTCTATAAAGGTACAAATCCGAGATGTTGAATATTGATGAAATTTCGATCCCATCGGGTAATTCGATCTCATATGCATTTGCACCAAATTTCTTCAAGACCTTGCATGGTCCAATCTTCTTCATCTTCAGTTTGTTATATGTTCCCCTTGGGAACCTTTCTTTCCTCAGATGTGATAGAATCAAATCGCTAACTTCAAATTGAAGTTCTCGCCTGTGTTGATCTGCTCTGCGCTTGTATTCTTGATTCAAATTCTGCAAATTTTCCCTCACTTGGTTATGAAGCTCCTTCATCACTTCTACAAAATCCTCTGCACTAGCACTCCTGAGTTCAGTTTGTTCCAAATATTTCAATTCAGAAAATCCTCTTAGCTGCATTCCATACACAATTTGGAATGGACTCTTCCATGTGCTTCTCTTGAATGAATCATTCTAAGAAAATTCCGCCTGTGGCAGAATGTGATGCCACTGACTGTGGTGTTCAGTCACTAGGCTCCTTAGCAAATCTTCCAAGCTTCGGTTTAAAACTTCTGTTTTTCCATCTGTCTGAAGATGATAAGTTGAGCTAAATGACAAATTTGTCCCTAGCTTCTTCCATAAAGTCCTCCAGCCCACGAACTTGGTGTCTCGATCTAAAACTATACCTCTGGGTAAGCCGTGAAGTCTCACAACTTCTTTGAAAAACAGGTTCGCAATGTGAGTTGTGTCGCTAGTTTTTTGGCATGGTATAAAATGTGCCATCTTTGAAAATATTTCTACCACCACAAAGATCGAATTAAATCCCCTTCGTGTCCTTGGTAGCCTCAACACAAAAACCATGCTCACTGCATCCCATGGAATTTCAGGTATGGGAAATGGCTGGTATAACCATGTGTTTTCCCTTTGTGTCCTGACAAATTCTACATCTGTCCACAAATATTTTTACATCGGTCCTCATCCCTGGACAAAAATATGAGCCATTTAATTTCGAGAATGTCTTTTCATGACCGAAATGTTTGGCCAATCCTCCACTATGTTTTTCTTTCAACAGATTCTCCCTCATGGAGCATTTTGGAATACACAGTTGATTGCCTTTGAATAATAATCCATCTTGGATCATATATTTAGTCCATTGACTTTTGTCTCTGAGAATTAGATTCTCATATGCCTCATACACCTCTTTGAAATATGGATCATATCTGTACATGTCCTTGAGATTATCAAAACCCAAAGTTTTGACTCTGAACTCCCGCATAAGAAAATATTTCCTGCTCAAAGCATCAACAACTTTGTTAGCAGTTGCAGAAATATGTTTAATTACAAAAGTAAAATTTTGCATATAGTCAACCCATTTTGCATGCTTTTGGTTTAGCTTGTGTTTTTGAGTCATGAATTGTAAAGAGTGATTATCGCTGTACAAAACAAACTCTTTAGGAACCAAATAGTGCCTCCACTTCTTCAGTTCCTGTATGACTACATAAAATTACTTGTCATATGTTGAATACTTAATCTTTGCTTCATTCAGTTTCTCACTGAATTATGTGACTGGCCTGTCATCTTGGCTCAAGACCGCTCCAATTGCAAATCCACTAGCGTCACATTTGACCTGAAATGTCTTACTGAAATCTAGCAACACCAGAATTGGTTGTTCAGTAATATTTCTTTTCAACAGATTGAAACTTTTCTCTTCTTCTTGTGTCCAGTGAAAAGATTTATGTCTTTTCTTCACCGTGTCCATCATCGGTGCGCTAATTCCACTGAAATTTCTGATAAACTTCCTGTAGAAACTATCCAATCCATGAAAACTTCAAATTCAAATATACTCTTCGGCGATGGCCAATTCTTAATGGCATCCACCTTCTCGGATCCATTTTTAGCTCATTTGCAAAGATAACAAAACCCAAATAAATGATTTATGTCCTTATAAATGTTGATTTCTTCATATTTATCAGCAACTTTTCTTGCTGCAATCTCCTCGTCACTGTAGCCAAACGCTTCAAGTGTTCAGCTTATGTCTTGTTGAAAATCAGAATATCATCAAGATACACGATGACAAATTTTCTTATGAAATCTTTTAGGACTTCATTCATCAATCTCATGAAAGTACTAGGCACATCTGTTCAGACAAATGGCATAACAAGCCATTCATACAGCCCTTCATTTGTCTTGAATGTTGTCTTTCAGTCATCACCTTCTCTCATTCGAATTCAATGATATCCGCTCTTCAAATCAATCTTTGAATTTTTTTTTGCTCCATTCAAGAAATCCATCAAATCATCCATTCTTGGCAATGGAAATCTATATCTGATGGAAATCTTATCGATCACCCTTGAGTCTGTGCACATCCTCCAACCTCCATCTTTCTTTGGGCTAAGCACTGTTGGAACAACGCATGGACTCAAGTTTTCTCTAACCAACCCTTTGTCCATTAAATCCTGGACCTGTCTCTTGACTTCTTAATTCTCCTGCAGCATCAATCTGTACGATGCTTTGTTTGGTAAACTAGATCCAGGTATAAGATCAATATGATGGCTTATACTCTTGATCGGTGGCAATGAACAAGGTAGTTCATCCACTACTATATCTGCAAACTCTTCCAATAACTTCTGGATTTCCTCTAGTAAATCATCCACTCTTGTACTAGTTAAAATAATTCTAGGCTTCCTAACCACAATGAATTGTGTATCTTCCTTCTTCTTAACATCCTTAAGAAGTTCCTTCCCACTCATGAGAAGTACAGTGTTGCTCACCTCTGGTTTCACTTATTTATCCTTAATTGGCAACAACATGTGAGTTCTTCCATTCTTTTCCAGGGTGTATGTGTTCTTCCTCCCATCATGAATCACATTCTGGTCATATTACCATGGTCTACCCAACAATAGATGACAAACATCCATCGTAATGACATCACATAGTATTTAATCCCTATATTCTCCTATTTTAAATTCAACTAAACATTGTTTAGTGACATTTACCTGATGTCCTTTTTCTAGCCATGAAACTTTGTATGGGCTTGGATGTACAATAGTATCCAACTACAACTTTTCTACCATCTATGTAGAAACAAGATTATCTGTGCTACCTCTATCCACGATGACTTTGCATACCCTATCTTTGGTCTTGCAAGCAGTCTGAAAAAGTTTGTTCCTTTGGACTGGGTTCTCCACCTCCTTCTCTGGCATTAAGATAAATTTTCTCAGCATTAATGATCTTCCACCCTAGACATATTCTTCCTCAACATTCCATCCTTGATCTTCGACAATGTGATTTTCACCTCCTTCTTTTTTCTTATCTAGGCATTCATAAGATTTGTGTCCATCTTCTGCACAGGCAAAACATTTTATTTCTCCACCTCTACCTCTTCCTCTTCCTCTGGTTCGAGGAAAAGTGTTTCTATCAACATACTGCCCTCTCTGTGAGCTTCCACCTCTCTCAGTTTGAGTTTGAGGTTTCTTCCACTCTTCTTTAGGTTTCTGATTTTTGTCTTGGGAAATTGTTTTGCCTCTGGCTAGACTTCTGCCTCGACCTCTCTCACCTTGTTTTCAGCTCAGCTTCTCTTCAGATTTTAGAGCCATATGATAAGAATATTCCACCATTCATATGGTCATCATGCTCATCTCATCCTGACTATTGTATCTCAGACCATTCATGTACCTGGCAACCTTTTCATCGTCACTTTCCCGATGACCTACTCTGATGTTTATCCTGTAGAACTCTTCAGTGTATTCTTTCACTGTCATCAATTTATGTCTCAAGTTATGCATTCTCCAAAACATAGTAACTTGATAATGGGTATGAATTTGGCTTTCATATTTGTGACCATTCTATCCTAGCTTTTGTTTTTTTGCTTGCCTTTGCAGCGTCTGTCAGCCTGCAGTTCATCCCACCATAATGTTGCATGCCCTTTAATTCTTGTGACAACATGTTTAACCTTCTTGTCTTCCTCAACATCCTCATAGTCAAAATATGTATCCAGAGCTTGTTAGTAGCCGATTCACATTTTTCCACTGTCTTATAAGCTGCCTACACCAGTGTTTTACAAACCTTAATTTTTCATTGCAATTCTCAAATAAACGACACTTTTATTCTTTGCGATATTTGTACACTTACCTTCATTTTTGTTTTCATGACTGTAAGCGTGAAAACTTGGTCTTTCGAAGTTGCATTAAAATCATTATTGAATTGTCGTTATCATTCTTGTTGATATGCCCATTGTGTTTACATTTTACTTATCATTATGTAGTTGGCATAAACGTTTTGATCTGTACTCATTTGACATTCTTTGATTTTGTTTCATGAGTGATTGAGTTGTGATGCATTGGCGATTGGATTTACATGTTATTTGATTAATTCACTTGACATATTGATTATATGAAAAAGCATTGGTTTTATGGTTTAAACCCTTGGTGTGAATCGTTTCATACAACACTTGGTATTGGTTTCGATTTGTGTGTTTGGTTTTATAACTATGGCATAACTTTTGATTGCACGAATGGTTTATCCACTTACCAAAGGTTTCGATTGATTGATTGAAATGGAACAGTTGTAACACATATGCATTGTGATTTGAATAGTGGAAAGAGTCTGCGGTTGTACCATGGTAATGACTATTCTGCATGGATAGAAAATAGCTACACCACCTTCGCACGATGTCATTAATGCCTTCCCTTATCCCTATTTTACCTCTGCTAGCATCAGGTAAGACTTTGAGTGTTCTGCTCCTATGTGTGTTGCATTCAAACCCTGACTTGTTCACATCACTTACCGTCTTCTCTTCTCCATGGCACCAGTGGTGTGAATTGAGCCGAACGATAGTCAAGCCTTGCTACTGTTCGACAATGCCCAGAAAGATTTACAAGATAATGGTTGGCTCACGTTTGTATAGAGGTTTGAGGGTTTTAATCTATTTGTTGCACAAAAGTTCACCCTGACTTTTGATGGGTGTAGGGCCAAGGTAGGTGACGTTCATCTTGAAATCAATGAAGAGTTCATTAGCTCTGCCATAGGGTTAGCAGCCACGTGCCAGCGATGGTTTAAAAACTCTAAAGTTGAGGAGGTGCCATGGACACTACTGTTCGTCTCACGAAAGGTCACATCCTATGACAGAGGTATGCCAATTTCCATGCTTAAATCAAGGTGGCATGATCTTTTGATAGTGGTTAAACAATTCGTGACCTGTGAGGGTCGGTATGGACTGGTTTTTATTTATCACCTTCGATTGTTAATGAATTTTATGGGTTATCCATTGAATATGTCATTTTACTTCCAGCGTAGCCTTTATAAAATGTCAAAAAAATTTAAACGAGAAAAGTTCGATAGTAGCTTGTTCCACCACGGCCTAATCAGACTCATCATTGTTCACCACTTAAATCTTCACGGTGACAGTTGGCAAGCTTTTATCTCTCAAAATGGTTTTGATGATACAAAGCCTGTCCAAATTGACAAGCCGATGGTTAATGAAACTAAGGTTGAGCCACCCGTGGTTGTTCACGTCCTACTGCCCTCTCCCAAACTCTTGATTGACCCTAATATCGACCTATCTGGCATTATAACTAAGAAGGTTGAGGCTATAAAAAATACTGTGAGAAAAAAGGTTAAAGGTAACCCTACTGTCGACGACAAAGGTAAAAATAATGCTCGACTCATATCGAGACTGGCTAGGAATAAACCTAAACCTAGTGCTAAGAAGAAGCCCATAGTCCTCAGTGAAGACTTGGACTCTGACATCGAACACTTCCTAGCTAGTGAGTACCCTTACTCCCAAGGTCTGTGCTCTGAGCCACCCTATGACTTTGTTTCTAATCTACCCCCTTACCTAAAGAACAATCCTAGCTACCCTGGGATCAAGCTTCCTAGTGAAACCCTCGGTGATTTAACCAAACCCTCACCTGCATTTTAGAAGAACGGACAATTGTCATGTGACCAATGTAATGTGTGGTTGGAACGCTACTATACCGACGTTCCCTTATTACAGTCAAAAATCAAATCATTGGATAACCAAGTTACAGTATTGACAAGCCAAAGGGATAAGCTCCAAGTTAATGACAAGAAGCAGAAAACCACTGGTTCCATCGTATTTAGGAATGTCGAATCGGCTACAGCCTTCGTGAATTCCAAAATGTCATGATCAAGTTGTCTGCTCGTCATCCAGGTATGAATTTCGATATCAATTCCGTTCTATGAATTGCTAGATTAATATAGTGAATTGAGTTTGGTTTTCAAATAGCTCTGTCCATAATTCGAAATGACTCTGTCATAGTTTTGTGGATCCTGTATATTGTTTTCGTTTTGCTAAAATTAAATGAAGTTTTGATTTAGTTACACGATTTGGTAGTGCCTAGTTTAGCGATTGATTTGTTTTCGCTAGGTTTTATTCGTTTGTCTGTTGAGTTAACGAAATTAATGGTTTTTGTTTTCACTTGGATTGTGTTTGTATCTGTACAGGAATTTTTTTTGTTAAAATTAGAGCACGACCATGTTTGGATTTGGTATGATTTCGTTATGGTTGGATTATATCATATCTGATTTAGTTTTTATGGTGTGATTTTGGAACGATTTCGTGAGTTTGAATTGTTATGATCTTTTAATATGTTATGTGATGTAATCTTCTAAATCAGGAATACAACTCTGCTCAAATCCGATTTGGAAAGAACGACTTTGTTTTGTATGGAAACGATATTCTCATTTAGCCTGTGCAAAAGATATCTTCACCGAAATCATGGAACTGTTTTGATTCACAACGACTATGTCAAACTTAAACTCTTCGATTCACTTTTGTTTTGATTGGATTGTTGCGTATCTTGAGTTAGCACGATTGTTTTTATGAGTTGGATTCGTATCGAAAATAGTCTTGATGCTGCTCTGTTGATTTTAATTTTCAAAATGAGTTTGTTAAACTCAGATCGACATAAGTCATCTCGGTTGAATTCGTATGATGAAATTCGGTTAATAGTTCGTTTTGAAATGAATTCTAGTAATATTTTCGTTGAATGTCAATCGATTTTGTCTGCCCCAATTAGCAATAAAAAATGATTAGACAACTCTTACGGATCCTGTTATCAATTGATTGATTTCATTATGATTTCGGTTGTGATAATTTACACACCAGTTTTGATTTGATTCGCTAATGGCATGGATCGTTTGTTTATGTTAATACAGTTATATCAATTTGAAAATGATCTTGTTGTTTTCGTATGGATTCGATCGTGTTTCCTGATTGGTGGATGAGGCAGCATAAACAATTGCCTATGATTTGTTTAACTGTATCGATTTAAATTTAATATGAAAACAATTTCATTACTGTTCGATACGATTTTGTATACCTGAATTGGTAACGAATTAAACAGAGCGTACCCATCTTTGTTATCATTTGGTTGAATACGATTTAGTGTGTTCGATTTACATACAAGTGTCGATTTGAATAAGGATTTTATAAATCAAATATCTTTTGATAGTTTGAATGTATTTTCAAAGATTTTAATTGATTTTAATGCTGATTCTGTGTCTGATTTAGACCAGCTACAAAATCACAAGATTCTGTAGCTAGTCTTTAGAATTAGATTTTTAGCAATTTTATCAACAAAATATCCTCTTAACTTGTCCTTTTTTGACCTCTTTCAGGTACATTCGAATTGCATTGGACATGATGTGGCAGTCTAAGAGATATTTATGTGATACAGTTTTATTTTAGGTTCCTTGTTTAGTCAGACTTGGGATATCATCCCAGATTTTCTGTAAACAGTTTGATAACTTCCACAGGGATGTTTTACCCTGTGGAAGGTCTTTAAATACTTATTATTTTTTGTAATAAGGGGCATCCTCACTTGTGGGAGAACTAGGCTATGGATTTCTAATACAAAATGAGATGAAAGTTGATGTCTTTCTACAGCTTTCGCTTTCAATATATAAAACTTTTGTTTCAAGTTTATGCTTTTCAGTTTGCAATTGATTATAGACTACTTTAGCTATCATAATCTATTGCAGGATGATATGATTTGATTAATGTGATATCCATATCTGATCTCTTTCATCATTTAAAGATACACCAATCACTTTGTTTCAGTTAATGAATCACAGATTTCTCTTCTTCGTTAATTGAATCATTTTGTATAGATCTTTGCATACATGTTTATCTAATTGTGAAGATTTATAAATCATAAGATTGTTGTAATTTTTATGTATTGTTTGTCCTATAATAATATGTGAAGAGCACTGCAGCTTATTGTTTACGAGAAGCTCCTGGATAATTCGGTGCGGGTTTCCTCCCTCGGACCAGCTAAGACAATCATTACATACAGGACAAACCTGGAGCATTTCTCCAGGTCAGTTTGTTAGTATAATTTAAGTAGTTTTAGTTAGATATATGTGTAGTTTAATTTGTAGTTAGAGTTAGTATTTTATTTGTTTAGTTTAGTTAGTTTTTGTTTTATTTCTTTTCATAAAATTATAAAATCAAAAAACAATAGCTCTCGCTGTCTTAGGATAGGATACAAATGAGTTTTTCAGGTTTTCATTCAAATCTGTAAATTGTAAATATTGTACATTTTGTGAATAAGATTTATTTCAGTTAGTAGTTAGATATTTAATTTTTTAGAGTTAGTATAGTATTAGATAGTAGATTGTATATATAGAATAGTTAGATTAGTTTAGTTTGTTTTAATAGTTATTTTTGTTAGATTAGTTAATTTAGAGTAGTTTTCTTTTTGTTTTCTTACGACCTTAGATCAGCTAACGGAGCCGCTAAATCCATCAGGGTGGTTCATCCCAGACAGCTTGGGTTATTAGACAACCCTAGACCGGTTCCACTCTCCCAGTTGATGGACGGTCAATTTCGCCCGTCAACAAATGGTGCTAGAAGGAGGGCCTAAAATTAATTAATGGCACGAGGCAGTCGCAAGACTCCTCCACCACCTAATCACGCACCTATATTGACTAGAAGCCATTCAAACGATAATATTCCCCCTCAAACAACAATCACTTCAACCGACGATCCACGGATCAAAGTTGAGCCAGCAACCCCTAATCCTACAGGTGGTGACATACAAGACATTGTCCATCAATCTCTTATAAGAACTCATAGTGCCTTATCCCATTTGAGGCAACTTAACCATCCATTGGACAAACCTTTGGATTTCTCTGATATCAGAGAACAATTAGGAGGCACTGATCTCACTGTGAATCCTAGAGATCCAATCTTAAATCCTGCTGCAGGAGGATCTGGGATACCTCCTTCACCACCTCCATCATCTCCTTCCTCTTCTGGAGGAGATTCCTCTGACGAAGACAGTTCCCCTTCTTATCCTTCCACACCCACTACACCAATGGAAAATTAGAACGACCCTACTAGACCTTGGCTCGACCAGGATGTTGTAGATGTACCTGGAGCTCAGCATCCTTTACCTAAACATCCAGAGAAATGGCTTCCCAAGTTTGACCCTGACTCAAAACAGATCACTGAAGATCACATTAAAATTTTTATGTTAGCCATAAGACTCTGCAATGTCAAACATGAAGACGTTGTCTTTAGGTTGTTCCCCTATACTTTTGAGGGCAATTCATCTACATGGTACTTTGCCCAGCAACCCCATAC
>SNQJ01S0158664.1:36460-48768 GCA_010110895.2 Picea sitchensis
TCAAAGTTTTGACGGCGTACTGATGCGCTGTCTTGAAAAAGATGAAGCAGAAAAAGTCTTGCTAGAGTTGCATGCAGGAGAAGTTGGTGGTCATTTTGGTGGTGAAACCACTTCCCATAAGGTTTTAAGAACCAGTTATTACTGGCCCACACTTTTTAGAGACGCCCATTCCTTGTGTCATAATTGTACCATTTGTCAAAAAGCATCAGGGCGATTACAAAAACCAGCCTTTCTTTTGCAGCCTGTTTCAGTAGATTCTCCTTTTCAGCAGTGGGGCCTTGATATCATAGGTCTGATCAACCCCCCATCCTCACAATAGCACAAGTTTATTGTGACAGCCACAAATTACTTTACCCGATGGTCTGAAGCTATCATGTTAAGAACTGTCAACACCAGTCAGGTAATTGCCTTTCTAAATTCGAATATTATCACTCGTTTTGGTATCCCTGATTATTTAGTATTAGATAATGCTTCTTACTTTTCCTCTCTTGAGATGAGCGAGTTCTCTTTGGAAAAAGGAATTAAATTGAAGTATTTTACTAGCTATTACCCCCAGGGAAACGGATTGTCAGAATCAACAAACAAGAACTTGATTAAAATTATCAAGAGAACGGTGGTTGAAAATCACAAAAATTGGCACAATGCATTGTTAAATGCGTTGTGGGATGATAGGGTAACACCAAAAGATGTTGTAGGTAACTCCCCCTTTTTTCTTGTTTATGGCAGAGAAGCAATTTTTCCACCTCACATTCTTCTTCCTTCACTTCAGTTGTCGCAGAAAATCCAAGAAGAAGATTGTCCCCCTTTGTAAAACCGAATTAACGCTTTGATGAAGCTAGAAGAGGTAAGAGACCAAGCTAAACGTAAGTTAGATCAGCATCAACTATTGGTTAAAAGATGGTTCGATTCTAACTCTACTTCTGATAGGAATTTTGACGTAGGTGACCTCGTCTTGAAATTGGACAAACCACATGAGGGAAAGAGAGAGCACACAAAATTTCAAAACTTATGGCTTGGACCGTTTTTAATTGCTGAAAAATTGGGTCCCAGTTCTTTTCGATTGCAAAATATAGAAGGGCAGCTTCACACCTATCCGGTGAGTGGCCAAGCCTTGAAAAGATACTTTGCTTGAAAACAACCCTTGTATATTATGTACATATTTTGCTTTGTTTGCTCTTTCGTTTGTTTTTTTTGTTTTTGATTTCCCCTTGAGTTTATTAGCTTGTGTTTTTTGAAATACACATACCTCTATACTGAGCTATTCAGACAAAGAAAACACAAAATTCCTTCACTAAAATAACTGCTAAGAAAATTGTATAAACATCAATGGTATATGTCTGAAATTTATATCTGTGTTGGAAAATGTCTGTTGTTTGAAAGAAGTTGACTGATCTCGATCTCTGAGTAAAGCTTGTCATGATCATCTATTATCTTTCTACGTTGTCCCTATTCCTTAAGGGAATGACTCAGAAGATGTCTCCCTGCCTTAGGAAGTTTTTTTTGTAAATGAAACATCTCTGGATCTTAATAAAGGACAGTCCTAAAAAAAATAAAAAAATTCCGATGAAGTCTGAAAAAATATGTTAAAATATCATGATTTTCAGCGTCACCCTGCTCGACTATATATCTTTGAAAAACAAAATAAATTACTAATAGAGATGTGGGAAGTGCTTGTAAACCTGTCGGGATGCTAAACAGGTCTGCTGGCAGTGGGTAAATGCATGCATGATGCCAAGACAACTTCGTCAGGGTATTGAACAGGCCCGTTGGAAGCGAAACAATGTCGGGTATATGAAAATTTGCAAATAAGAAACCCCTTTAGTGTCCTTTATTCTGATATGGAAACTTCTTGGAAAGATACAGATGTCAGAGTGGGTTAAATGGGAACCCTGTTGAGGCTATGGACACCTGCTGGCAGCAGTGGCTCTATCAACAGTATTGGAGATTTTATCTTTAATATCGTGACTCGCTGGTCTTAATCTGTTATCAGTTTTCATCTTTTAAAACACTGCTGGAATAGTTGGTTAATGATGATGTTCATATGATTTTTTGGTTGTTATTTTTGAGTTGGAATTATCTTTGCTTTCCTAATCTGAATTTGTTCTTTTAGCGGAGATAACTGCTTCTACCAGTGTGTCACCATTGTTGGCAATTGATTCACATTTTTCCACTGTCTTATAAGCTGCCTACACCAGTGTTTTACAAACCTTAATTTTTCGTTGCAATTCTCAAATAAACGACACTTTTATTTTTTGCGATATTTGCACACTTACCTTCATTTTTGTTTTCACGACTGTAAGCGTGAAAACTTGATCTTTCGAAGTCGCATTAAAATCATTATTGAATTGTCGTTATCATTCTTGTCGATATGCCCATTTCATTTACATTTTACTTATCATTATGCAGTTGGCATAAACCTTTTGATCTGTACTCATTTGAAATTCTTTGATTTCGTTTCATGAGTGATTGAGTTGTGATGCATTGGTGACTGGATTTACATGTTATTTGATTAATTCACTTGGCATATTGATCATATGAAAAAGCATTGGTTTTATGGTTTAAACCCTTGGTGTGAATCGTTTCATACAACACTTGGTATTGGTTTCGATTTGTGTGTTTGGTTTTATAACTATGGCATAAATTTTGATTGCGCGAATGGTTTATCCACTTAGCAAAGGTTTCGATTGATTGATTGAAATGGCACAGTTGTAACACATATGCGTTGTGATTTGAATAGTGGAAAGCGCCAGTGGTTGTACCATGGTAATGACTATTCTGCATGGACAGAAAATAGCTCCACCACCTTCGCACGATGTCATTAATGCCTTCCCTTATCCCTGTTTTACCTCTTCTAGCATCGGGTAAGCCTTCGAGTGTTCTGCTCCTGTGTGTGCTGCATTCAAACCCTGGCTCGTTCACAACACTTACCGTCTGCTCTTCTCCATGGCACCGGTGGTGCGAATTGAGCCGAATGGTAGTCAAGCCTTGCTACTGTTCGACAATGCCCAGAAAGATTTACAAGATAATGGTTGGCTCACGTTTGTACAGAGGTTTGAGGGTTTTAATCTATTTTTTGCACAACAGTTCACCCTGACTTTTGATGGGTGTAGGGCCAAGGTAGGTGATGTTCATATTGAAATCAATGAAGAGTTCATTAGCTCTGCCATAGGGTTAGCAGCCACGGGACAACGATGGTTTAAAAACTCTAAAGTTTAGGAGGTGCCATGGCCACTACTGTTTGTCTCATGAAAGGTCACATCCTATGACAAAGGTATGTCGATTTCCACACTTAAACCAAGGTGGCATGATCTTTTGATAGTGGTTAAACAATTCGTGACTTGTGAGGGTCAGTATGGACTGGTTTTTCTTTATCACCTTCGATTGTTAATGAATTTTATGGGTTATCCATTGAATATGTCATTTTACTTCCAGCGTAGCCTTTATAAAATGTCAAAAAGGTTTAAATGAGGAAAGGCCAATAGTAGCTTGTTCAACCAAGGCCTAATCAGACTCATCGTTGTTCACCACTTAAATCTTCACGGTGACAGTTGGCAAGATTTTATCTCTCGAAATGGTTTTGATGATACAGAGCCTGTCCAAATTGACAAGCCTGTGGTTAATGAAACTAAGGTTGAGCCACCCGTGCCTTTTCACATCCTACTTCCCTTTCCCAAACCCTCGATCAACCCTGATATCGACCTACCCGACGTTATAACTGAGAAGGTTGAGGCTATAAAAAAGCTTGTGAGAAAAAATCTTAAAGGTAACCCTACTGTCGACGGCAAAGGTAAAAAGAATGCTCGACTCATATCGAGACTGGCTAGGAATAAAACTAAACCTAGTGTTGAGAAAAAGCCCATAGTCCTCAGTGAAGACTCAGACTTTGACATTGAATGCTTCCTAGCTAGTCAGTACCCTTACTCCCAAGGTCTGTGCTCCGAGCCACCCTATGACTTTGTTTCTAATCTACCCCCTTGCCTAAAGAACAACCCTAGCTACCCTGGGATCAAGCTTCCTAGTGAAACCCTCAGTTATTTAACCAAACCCTCACCTGCATTTTCGAAGCACGGACAGTTGTCATGTGACCAATGTAATGTGTGGTTGGAACGCTACTATATCGACGTTCCCTTATTACAGTAAAAAATCAAATCATTGGAAAACCAAGTTACAATATTGACAAGCCAAAGGGATAAGCTCCAAGCTAATGACAAGAAGAAGAAAACCAACGGTTCCATCGTATTTAGGAATGTCAAATCGGCTACAGCCTTCGTGAATTCCAAAATGTCATGATCAAGTTGTATGCTCGTCATCCAGGGATGAATTTCGATATCAATACCGTTCTATGAATTGCTAGATTAATATAGTGAATTGAGTTTGGTTTTCAAATAGCTCTGTCCATCATTCGAAATGACTCTGTCATAGTTTTGTGGATCCTGTATATTTTTTTCGTTTTTCTAAAATTAAATGAATTTTTGATTTAGTTGCATGATTTGGTCGTGCCCAGTTTAGCAATTGATTGGTTTTCGCTGGGTTTGATTCGTTTGTCTGTTGAGTTAATGAAATTAATGGTTTTTTCTTTCGCTTGGATTGTGTTTGTATATGACCTGTACAGGAGATTTTTATGCTAAAATTAGAGCACGACCATGTTTGGATTTGGTATGATTTCGTTATGGTTGGATTATATCAGCTCTGATTTAGTTTTTATGGTGTGATTTTGGAACGATTTCGTGAGTTTGAATTGTTATGATCTTTTAATATGTTATGTGATGTAATATTCTAAATCAGGAATACAACTCTGTTCGACTCTGATTTGGAAAGAATGACACTGTTTTGTATGGAAACGATATTCTCATTTAGCCTGTGCAAAAGATATCTTCGCCGAAATCATGGAACTATTTTGATTCACAACGACTATGTCAAACTTAAACTGTTCGATTCACTTTTGTTTTGATTGGATTGTTGCGTATCTTGAGTTAGCACGATTGTTTTTATGAGTTGGATTCGTATCAAAAATAGACTTGATGCTTCTCTGTTGATTTTAATTTTCAAAACAACTTTGTTAAACTCAGATCGACATAGGTCATCTCTATTGAATTCGTATGATGAAATTCGGTTAATAGTTCGTTTTGAAATGAATTCTAGTAATATTTTCGTTGAATGTCAATCAATTTTGTCTGCCCCAATTAGCAATAACAAATGATTGGACAACTCTTACAGATCCTGTTATCAATTGATTCATTTCATTATGATTTCTGTTGTGATAATTTACACACCAGTTTTGATTTGATTCGCTAATGGCATGGATCGTTTGTTTATGTTAATACAGTTATATCAATTTGAAAATGATCTTGCTGTTTTCGTATGGATTTGATCATGTTTCCCAATTGGTGGATGAGGCAGTATAAACGATTTCCTATGATTTTTTTAACTGTATCGATTTCAATTTAATCTGAAAATGATTTCAATATTGTTCGATACGATTTTGTATACCTGAATTGGTAATGAATTAAACAGAGCGTACCCATCTTTGCTATCATTTGGTTGAATACGATTTAGTGTGTTCGATTTACATACAAGTGTCGATTTGAATAAGGCTTTTAGAAATCAAATATGTTTTGATAGTTTGAATGTATTTTCAAAGATTTTAATTGATTTTAATATTGATTTTGTGTCTGATTTAGACCAGCTACAGAATCGCAAGATTCTGTAGCTAGTCTTTAGAATTAGATTTTTAGCAATTTTATCAACAAAATGTCCTCTTAACTTGTCCTTTTTGGACCTCTTTCAGGTACATTCAAATTGCATTGGGCATGCTGTGGCAGTCTAAGATATATTTATGTGATACAGTTTTATTTTAGGTTCCTAGTTTAGTCAGACTTGGGATATCATCCCTGATTTTCTGTAAACAGTTTAATAACTTCCACAGGGATGTTTTACCCTATGGACGGTCTTTAAATACTTATTATTTTTTGTAATAAGGGGCATCCTCACTTGTGGGAGAACTAGGATATGTATTTCTAATACAAACTGAGACGAAATTTGATGTCTTG
Organism: Picea sitchensis; assembly: GCA_010110895.2. Taxonomy (NCBI): domain Eukaryota; kingdom Viridiplantae; phylum Streptophyta; class Pinopsida; order Pinales; family Pinaceae; genus Picea; species Picea sitchensis. The sequence goes on from SNQJ01S0158664.1 coordinate 42,511, forward strand.
CTACATCTTTCGCTTTCAATATATCAAACTTTTGTTTCAAGTTTATGCTTGTCAGTTTGCAATTGATTATAGACTACTTTATCTATCATAATCTATTGCAGGATGATATGATTTGATTAATGTGATATCCATATCTGATCTCTTTCATCATTTAAATATACAACAATCACTTTGTTTCAGTTAATGAATCACAGATTTCTCTTCTTCGTTAATTGAATCATTTTGTATAGATCTTTGCATACAGGTTTATCTAATTGTGAAGATTTATAAATCATAAGATTGTTGTAATTTTTATGTCTTGTTTGTCCTGTAATCATATGTGAAGAGCACTGCAGCTGATTGTTTATGAGAAGCTCCTGGATAATTCGGTGCGGGTTTCCTCCCTCCGATCAGCTAAGACAATCATTACATACAGGACAAACCTGGAGCGTTTCTCCAAGTCAGTTTGTTAGTATAATTTAAGTAGTTTTAGTTAGATATATGTGTAGTTTAGATTTGTAGTTAGAGTTAGTATTTTATTTGTTTAGTTTAGTTAGTTTTTGTTTTATTTATTTTCATAAAATTATAAAATCAAAAAACAATAGCTCTCGCTGTCTTAGGATAGGATACAAATGAGTTTTTCAAGTTTTCATTCAAATCTGTAAATTGTAAATATTGTACATTTTGTGAATAAGATATATTTCAGTTAGTAGTTAGATATTTAATTTTTTAGAGTTAGTATAGTATTAGATAGTAGATTTTATATATAGAATAGTTATATTAGTTTAGTTTGTTTTAATAGTTATTTTTGTTAGATTAGTTAATTTAGAGTAGTTTCCTTTTTGTTTTCTTAGGACCTTAGATCGGCTAACGAAGCCGCTAAACCCGTCAGGGTGGTTCATCCCAAACGGCTTGGGTTATTAGACAACCCCGGACCGGTTCCACTCTCCCAGTTGACGGACAATCAATTTCGCCCGTCAACAGAGCTCTAATCCATTCTAAAATCTCTTCAACATCCAAGTTTCCTTCATATACTAGAATGTCCATTTTTTCTCTAGCACCTATCCTTGCAACAACCTTGAATAAGCATTCTTCTACTGCGTCTTCAGCTGCAACTTCTTCATTTCTGGCTTCATTTTCACTTTCAGATTCACTGATGTCTCCAGCATCAACTGTGCACCTATGTGTTGTCTACATGGCATCAAGCCTGGCACGTAGTTCATGCATCTCTCTTTCCCTTCCCAGATCAGGTAATTGTCTGTCTCTTCTTGTTGGAATTTCACTTTCCTCTAGTGGGTCGGGTATTTGTCTATCTCTTCTTCTCGGCAACATGGCTGTAAAATTCCTCTTTTCCCTGCTACAGAAAGTAAAGAAATCTTTCTGATCTCTGATACCACAACTAGCACAGACCCCTAAACCCTCAGGCTGGAGTCCGCACAGGATGTTTTGACTTCGGCCCTTTAGAGTCTAACTGACTCTCTTAATTCCTCTTGGGAAATTATTTTCTCGCTCACTATGAGAAAAATTCATAGGTCCCTCCTAAGTTATGCCCATGTGATCATTCACCGGCCATGAACTCCATGTTCAACACCCAACTCACATTGGGAATTTTCTCTTTTCTTTTCGGGATACCGGATTCCATGATTTTGGAAATCCCGTTGCTGAGCACCTTACCTCTTCAACCTTCGAAACCTGAAATACCAAACTCTCGACTCACCATGCCAATGATTTTTGTCTTTTCGCTCTTCACGATTTTGGGGGTTTCAATGACATGCAACTCTACCTCTCGACTCCCGGAGTCTCGAAACCCAAATTACCAAAATATTGAGAATTCCACTCTAAGTCTTACCACACTTCGCGACTTCGGGACTTCCTTAGCACTAATGTCTTGTCCCTTTGTCAATAGGGTCCCAGATATGCCGAATCCCGAAACAACGAAATAGTAGTGTTTCGCTTCCAAGGAAAATCAACGATTGTGATTCTTCCCCTTGATCCTACGGTTAGTGCGATTTCGCGTACCAGGAATTCGTAAGTCTTATCCCTGAACTCTCTATCTCCTATACCTTTAGGAACCCGAAATTCTGAAATGCCAAAATGGGTTTCTTCTCCTGGGATTTCGGAACTTGAACCACCTTTCAACAACCCCCTCTATTTCGGGTTTTCGGGTATCGGGAGTTTGAAGCTCTCGATCCTTACCTTGTGTCACTACGAACCCCGAATTCCCGAATCCCAATTTTTTGAAATTCCAAAACACACTTCCACAATTTCCTTCATGTTTCATGATTTCGGTATTTCTGATGTGGAGTATTCTTCCCCTTGTCAATGGGAATGCCAAAAACCCAAATCCTGAAATGCCGACAAATACTCTGTCACGACCTTTGATTTCGGAATTTCCTCCCAACTGAGTCCCTCCCAACTGTCCTCAGGACTTCCGAAACCCCGAATTCGAAAGTTCTGAAATTCTGAACTCATCACTCTTTGACTTCACACACAAAACCTCCTTTCGCGTTTCGAGAACTTCGGAGTCTCGAACTCTGAATTCCTAAAATGATCTATCAGCATGAATAAGTCATGACCGAAGGTCCATGTTGACTCTTCCTTTCAAAGGTGGATTTGTTCGACACTTAACTCCTCTGCAACTTCTTGGGATCCTACGATCCTTTCTATTTTGGGAGTTATCTTCTGAGGATTTAGACCATTCAATCTCTCCTCAAAGAACCTTCTGCTCAAATCAAACCTGCAATCCTCCTCTAGGATTTAGCCTCTGCACCACTACTCATACTTCCTACCTTTCTTTTGAATGATTCAAAGGCCCTAACCCTCCTAAACTTCCTTTCACAAACTCAAGTCTCCCAAAAGGCTTCTGCATGCACTCCTTGCGGCACTTCTTCAAATATTCCCAAATATTTGAATCTCTTGACACTGTGTAACTCTGCAACAACAGTCCTTCAATATCTCAACCTTAGTCTATAGGTTCTAAGGTCTCAACTAGCCTATGCACACCTTGCACAGCTTCTGTGCTTGTCTTGCACTTTGGTTGAAATGAGAACAACAATATCCCTCCTAAGCTTTTAGAGGTAAACTCTGAATTATGTCAGCGCACTCCTTGCGGACACTTCACTGCACTCGTTCCAGGAACTCTTACTCAAGAAGAGAAACAATTGAAACTCATTCCGTTACTCTCTTAGACTTCAAATACTTAACATGAAATCATACATACATAGCATAAAATCAAATGTACAACAGAAAGAGTAAAACAACCATAAGCATAGCATTCATCATATACACACGAAAATCATTAGAACACCATGAGTCTGAATTCAAAGCTTCATATATTAATCTCAGAACTTCTATACATGGAGTCTTCTCTACTACTCTTTGTTTCTCCTCTATGCTAATGTGCTTAATCCTCCTATATGAATGATACAATCATACAAAGATGAGGGTGTCTATATTCGTTTTCCCTCCAGCCCCTAAAACTGTCTAATCTAGAATTTAAATCTATCTAATTTCATTAACTATATATAAATGCCTCTACATCTTATAGATGAGAGCAGATCGCTCAAGATCTGTTTACAATATGGAAGTATGCCTTCTTAACTATTTCATTAATGTCTGTGCATCCAAACTTTCAAAAACATTTCAAAATGTTTTTGACATGTGCCAAAATGTGACGTCCCTTGGATGTCCCTTCCATTTGACCAAGTATTCAAAATACTCTTTTCTGCTGGTCCTCTTGCCGACTCTCTTGTCCAGTATACTTTCCATCTGTAGCCTTTTAGCTACAGGAGTTTTTTTAGTCCACTAAGCCTCTGTCTATTCACTATCTTCTTTATCTCTATAAGGGTACAAATATGAGATGTTGAATATCGGTGAAATTCCGATCCCATCAGGTAATTCGATCTCATATGCATTTGCACCAAATTTCTTCAAGACCTTGCATGATCCAATCTTCTTCATCTTCAGTTTTTTATATGTTCCCCTTGGGAACCTTTCTTTCCTCAGATGTTCTAGAATTAGATCGCCAACTTCAAATTGAAGTTCTTTCTTATGTTGATCTACTCTGTGCTTGTATTCTTGATTCGAATTTTGCAAACATTCCCTCAATTGGTTATGAAGCTCCTTCATCGCTTCTACAAAATCCTCTGCACTAGCACTCCTGAGTTCAGTTTTTTCCGAAAATTTCAATTCAGAAACTCCTCTTGGCTGCATTCCATACACAATTTGGAATGGACTCTGCCTTGTGCTTCTGTTGAATGAATCATTGTAAGAAAAGTCTGCCTGTGGTAGAATGTGATCCCACTGACTGTGGTGTTCAGTCACTAGGCTCCTTAGCAAATCTCGCAAGCTTCGGTTTACAACTTCTCTTTGTCCATCCATCTGAGCATGATAAGCTGAGCCAAATGAAAAATTTGTCCCCATATTCTTCCATAAAGTCCTCCAAAAATGTCCCACGAACTTGGTGTCTCGATCTGAAACTATACTTCTGTGTAAGCCATGAAGTCTGACAACTTCTTTGAAAAACAAGCTCGCAATGTCAGTTGTGTCGCTGGTTTTCTGGCATAGTATAAAATGTGCCATATTTTAAATTTTTTCTACCACCACAAAGATCGAATCAAATCCCCTTCGTGTCCTTGGTAGCCTCAACACAAAATCCATGCTCACTGCATCCCATGGCCTTTCAGGTATGGGCAACGGTTGGTATAACCCTGTGTTTTGCCTTTTTCCCTTTGTGTGCTGACAAATTCTACATCTATCCACAAATATTTTTACATCGGTCCTAATCCCTGGCCAAAAATATGAGCCATTTAATTTTGAGAATGTTTTGTCATGACCGAAATGTCTGGCCAATCCTCCACTATGTTTTTCTTTCAACAGATTCTCCCTCATGGAGCATTTTGGAATACACAGTTGATTGCCTCTGAATAATAATCCATCCTGGATCATATATTTAGTCCATTGACTTCTGTCTCTAAGAATTAGATTCTCATATGCCTCATATGCCTCTTTGAAATCTAGATAATCTCTATACATGTCCTTGAGATTATCAAAACGAAAAGTTTTGACTCTGAAATCCTGCATAAGAAAACATTTCCTGCTCAAAGCATCAACAACTTTGTTAGCAGTTCCATAAATATTCTCCTATTTTAAATTCAACTAAACATTGTTTAGTGACATTTACCTAATGTCTTTTTTGTAGCCATGAAAATCTGTATGGGCTTGGATGTACAATAGTCTCCAGCTCTATATTTTCTACCATCTCTGTAGAAACAAGATTGTCTATGCTACCGCTGTCCACGATGACTTTGCATACCCTATCTTTGGTCTTGAAAACAGTCCAAAAAAGTCTGTTCCTTTGGACTAGGTTCTCCACCTCCTTCTCTGGCGTTAAGAGAACTTTTCTCATCATTAATGATCGTCTGCCCTCGGCATATTCTACCTCATCATTCCATCCTTGAGCTTCAGCAATGTGATTTTCACCTCCTTCTTTCTTCTTATCTGTGCATTCATAAGATTTGTGTTTTTTTTTTCCACAGGTAAAGCATTTTATTTCTCTACCTCCACCTTTTCCTCTTCCTCTGGTTCAAGGAAAAGTGTTTCTATCAACATACTTCCCTCTCTGTGAGCTTCCACCTCTATCAGTTTGAGTTCGATGTTTCTTCCACTCTTCTTTAGGTTTCTGATTTTTGTCTTGGGAATTTTTTTTTCCTCTGGCTTGACTTCTGCCTCGGCCTCTCTGACCTTGTTTTCGGATCAACTTCTCTTAAGCTTTCAGAGCCATCTGATAAGCTTCTTCCATCGTTTGGATGGTCATCATGCTCATCTCATCCTAAATGTCATATCTCAGACCATTCATGTACCTAGAAACCTTTTCATCATCACTTTTCTGATGACCTTCTCTGATGTTTATCCTGTAGAACTCTTCAGTGTATTCTTTCACTATCATCAATTTCTGTCTCAAGTTCTGCATTCTTCGAAACAGAGTAATTTGATAATCCTTGGGTATGAATTTGGATTTCATCTTTGCGACCATTATATCCCAGCTTTTGATTTTATGTTTTCCTTTGCAATGTCTGTCAGCCTACAGTTCATCCCACCATAATTTTGCATGCCCTTTAAGTCTTGTGACAACATGTGTTATCACTGAAATTTCGTCTGCACATGGCGACAAGAACTCAGCATCGTCAAACAGGAATGAAGTCATTCATGGCACTGAATTAATTTCACAACATTGCAAAAGGGTCAAAAACTATACAAAGTAACCAAAAATTGAAGGGC
>SNQJ01S0158664.1:50127-60568 GCA_010110895.2 Picea sitchensis
CTAATTAAGCCCTAAAGAGCCCCTTTTCACACCTCAAAGGAGTTACATAATCACCCAATGCTATGTTATAAAAAGCCATGAAGAAACATCATTTTCTGAAGGAATTTCATGTAATGTTATGCTGCTTAGACTGTTTTAAGGACTCATTGCTTGGCAATTACACATTAGCACCATTTCATTGAGCTATCCACCTCTACATTGAGTGGATGTGCTAGGAGTTCTTTCACCATCATTCTCATTTTCTTATTGTAAGGAGAGCAAGTTTGTGAGGGCCTCAAGAGCCTTCCATTGGAGAAAGAAGGGACCCACAGTCCCCTTTCTTCATTGTGCTTTGATTTCATCAATTGATCAGCCTAAAAACATTCGTGATATCGGTTTTTTTGTGTTTTTATTTCTTTATTCATATGCTCATAGTTTTAGTTTGTTTTAATTTAATTCTTTCTTATAGTTTTGTTGTTCTTTTCCTAACCCTTTCCTCTACAGCTGTCATGCTCAGCAAGACCCAACTGGGCATGTAAGCACCCTTTATTTTCTCACCAAGTGACGAATTGGTTGAAAACAACATGTTTAACCTTCTTGTCTTCCTCAAAATCCTCATAGTCAAAATATATATCCAGAGCTCTAATCCAGTCTATAAGCTCTTCAACTTCCAAGTTTCTTTCATATACTAGAATGTCCATTTTTTCTCTAGCACCTATCCTTGCAACAACCCTAAATAGACGTTCTTCTACTGCATCTTCAACTACAAATTCTTCATTTCCAGATTCATTTTCACTTTTAGATTCACTGATGTCTCCAGCATCAACTATGTGCCTCTGTGTTGTTTGCATGGCATCAAGCCTAGCATGTAGTTCATCCATCTCTCTTTCCCTTGACGGATCAAGTAATTATCTGTCTCTTCTTCTTGAAATTTCCCTTTCCTCTGGTGGGTCAGGTATTTGTCTATCTCTTCTTCTTGGCTGCATGGATGTAAAATTCCTCTTTTCCATGCTACAGAAAGCAAAGAAATCTTTCTAATTTCTGATACCACAACTGGCGCAGACCCGTAAACCCTCAGGCTGGAGTCCGCACAGGATCTTTCCACTTCATCCCTTTAGAGTCTAACTGACTCTCTTAATTCCTCTAGGGAAATTATTTGCTCAGTCACTCTGAGTAAAATTCACAGGCCCCTCCTGAGTTATGCCCATGTGATCATTCACCGGCCATAAACTCCATTTTCAACACCCAACTGACATTGGGAATTTTCTCTTTTCTTTTCGGGATACCGGATTTCATGATTTCATAAATCCCGTTGCTGAGCGCCTTACCTCTTCAACCTCCAAAACCCAAAATACCAAACTCTCGACTCATCGTGCCACATATTTTTGACTTTTTGCTCTTCGCGATTTCGAGGGTTGTAATGACGTGCAACTCTACCTCTCGACTCCTGGAGTCCTAAAACCTGAATTACCAAAATCCTGAGCAGTCCACTCTAAGTCTTACCACACTTTGTGACTTTGGGACTTCCTTAGCACTAATGCCTCGTCCCTTTGTAAACAAGGTCCATGATATGTCGAATCTTGAAACACTGAAACACTAGTGTTTCGCTTCCAAGGAAAATGAATGGATGTGATTCTTCCCCTTGATCCTATGGTTAGCACGATTTTCCATACCGGGAGTTCGTAACTCTTATCCCTAAACTCTCTGTCTCTTATACCTTTCGGAACCCGAAATTCCAAAATGCCAAAATGGGTTTCTTCTCCTGGGATTTCAGAACTTGAACCACCTTTCGACAACCCCCTCTATTTCGGGTTTTCAGGTATCGGGAGTTCAAAAATCTCGATCCTAACCTTCTGTCACTATGACCCCAAAATTCACGAATCCCAATTTGCCGAAATGTTGAAACACACTTCCACAATTTCCTTCACATTTCATGATTTCGATATTTCTAATGTGGAGTATTCTGCCCCTTATCAATGGGAATGTCCAAAACCCGAATCCTGAAATGCCAAGAAATACTCTATCGCGACCTCTGATTTCAGACTTTTCTCCCAATTGAGTCCCGATCAACCGTCCTCAAGACTTCCGAAACCCCAAATTCCGAAGTTCCAAAATTCCAAACTCGTCACTCTTTGACTTCACACATGAAACCTCCTTTTGCGTTTGGGAACTTGAATAGTCAAGGTTTTGGCTTGCACTTCGGACACCTGAACTCCAATTTCCTGAAATGATCTGTCGGCCTGAATAGGTCATGATCGATGGTCCACGTTGACTCTTCCTTTTGAAGGTGGATTTTTCCGACGCTTAACTCCCCTGTAACTTTTGTGGATCCTACAGTCCTCGCTATTTCGGTAGTTCTCTTCTGAGGATTCAGACTGCTCAATCTCTCCTCAAAGAACCTTCTGCTCAAATCAAACCTAAATCCTCCTCTAGGATTTAGCCTCTGGACAACTACTCACGCTTCCTACCTTTCTTTCAAATAATTCAAAGGCCCTAACCCTCCTGAACTTCCTTTTGCAAACTCAAGTCTCCTAGAAGGCTTATGCACGCACTCCTTGCGGCACTTCTTCAAATATTCCTGAATATTTGAATCTCTTGACTTTGTGCAACTCTGCAACAGTATTCCTTCAATCTCTCAACCTTAGTCTATAGGTTCTAAGGTCTCGACCAGCCTACATACACCTTGCAAGACTTCTGTGCTTGTCTTTCATTTCAGTTGAAATGAGAACAACGGTATACCTCCTAATCTTCTAGAGGTAAACTCTGAATTTTGTCAACACACTCCTTGTGGACACTTCACTACACTCCTTGTAGGAACTCTTACTCAACAAGAGAAACAATTGAAACTCATTCCATTACTCTCTCAGACTTCAAATAATTAACATGAAATCATACATACATAGCATAAAATCAATTGTACAACAGAAAGAGTAAAACAACCATAAGAATAACATTCAGGATATATACATAGAAAGCATTAGAACACCATGAGTCTGAATTCAAATCTTCATATATTAATCTCATAACTTTTGTAGGTGGAGTCTTCTCTGCTACTCTCTATTTCTCCTCTATGATAATGTGCTTAATCCTCCTATCTGAATGATACAATCATACAAAGATGAGGGTCTCTATATTTGTTTTCCCTCCAGCCCCTAAAACTGTCTAATCTAGAATTTAAATCTACCTACTTTCATTAACTATGCATAAATGCCTCTACATCCTACAGATGAGAGCGGATTGCTCAAGATTTATTTACAATATGGAAGTATGCCTTCTTAACTATTTCATTAATGTCTGTGCATCCAAACTTTCAAAAACATTTCAAAATGTTTTTGACATGTGCCAAAATGTGATGGCATTCATCTCAGCTATCTTCTGCCTCCACGCTTTCTTGTTGTTGACGATGCTCCTGCATCATACTCCCTCGCTTGAAAATTTTCATGGAATCTTGTTCATGAGATCTTGCACGGTCTGTCCATGGGTCTGAATTTCTTCATTCTCCCAGCTGACATCTTCAACTAGATATCCCTTCCATTTGACCAAGTATTCAAAATACTCTTTTCTCCTAGTCCTCTTGCTGAGTCTCTTGTCAAGTATACTTTCCATCTACAGCCTTTCAGCTACAGGCATTTGTTTAGTCCAATGAACCTCTGTTTGGTCACTGTCTTCTTCATCTCTATAAGGGTACAAATCCAAGATGTTGAGTATCGGTGAAATTCCGATCCCATCAGGTAATTCGATCTCATATGCATTTGCACCAAATTTCTTCAAGACCTTGCATGGTCCAATCTTCTTCATCTTCAGTTTTTTATATGTTCCCCTTGGGAATATTTCTTTCCTCAAATGTGTCAGAATCAGATCACCAACTTCAAATTTAAGTTCTCTCCTGTGTTGATCTACTCTGCACTTGTATTCTTGATTCAAATTCTGCAAACGTTCCCTCACTTGGTTATGAAGCTCCTTCATTGCTTCTGCAAAATCCTTTGTACTAGCACTCCTAAGTTCAGTTTGTTCCAAATATTTCAATTCAGAAACTCCTCTTGGTTTCATTCCATACATAATTTGGAATGGACTCTGCCCTGTTCTTTTGTTGAATGAATCATTGTAATGAAATTCCGCCTGTGGCAAAATGTGATCCCACTGACTATGGTGTTCAGTCACTAGTCACAATAGAAAATATCCTAAGCTTCAGTTTACAACTTCTGTTTGTCCATCCGTCTGAGGATGATAAGCTGAGATAAATGAAAAATTTGTCCCCAGCTTCTTCCATAAATTCCTCCAGAAATGTCCCATGAACATGGTGCCTCGATTTGAAACTATACTTCTGGGTAAGCCGTGAAGTCTGAAAACTTCTTTGAAAATTAGGTTCACAATGTAAGTTGTGTCACTGATTTTCTAGCATGGTATAAAATGTGCCATCTTTGAAAATATTTCTACCACCACAAAGATCGAATCAAATCCCCTTCATGTCCTTGGTAGCCTCAACACAAAATCCATGTTCACTGCATCCCATGGCCTTTCAAGTATGGGAAATGACTGGTATAACCCTATGTTTTTCTTTTTTCCCTTTGTGTGATGAAAAATTCTACATCTATCCACAAATATTTTTACATCGGTCCTCATCCCTGGCCAAAAATATGAGCCATTTAATTTAGAGAACGTTTTGTCATGACCGAAATGTCCGGCCAATCCTCCATTGTGTTTTTCTTTCAACAGATTCTCCCTCATGGAGCATTTTGGAATACACAGTTGATTGCCTCTGAATAATAATCCATCCTGGATCATATATTCAGTCCATTGACTTTTGTMTCTAAGAATTGGATTCTCATATGCCTCATATGCCTCTTTGAAATATGGATCATCTCTGTACATGTCCTTGAGATTATCAAAACCCAAAGTTTTGACTCTGAACTCCTACATAAGAAAACATTTCCTGCTCAAAGCATTAGCAACTTTGTTAGCAATTCCAGAAATATGTTTAATTACAAAAGTAAAATTTTGCATATATTCAACCCATTTTGCATGCTTTTGGTTCAGCTTGTGTTGTTGAGTCATGAATTGTAAAGCGTGATTATCGCTCTAAAAAACAAACTCTTTAGGAACCAAATAGTGCCTCCACTTCTTCAATGCCTGTATGACCACATAAAACTCCTTGTCATATGTTGAATACTTAATCTTTTCTTCATTTAGTTTCTCACTGAAGTATGCTACTGGCCTGTCATCTTGGCTCAAGACCGCTCCAATTGCAAATCCACTAGTGTCACATTTGACCTGAAATGTCTTACTGAAATCTGGCAACACCAGAATTGGTTGTTCAGTAATCTTCCTTTTCAACAGATTGAAACTTTTCTCTGCTTCTTGTGTCTAGTGAAAATATTTATGTCTTTTCTTCACCGTGTCCATCATCGGTGCGCTAATTCCACTGAAATTTATGATAAACTTCCTGTAGAATCTATCCAATCCATGAAAACTTCTAACTTCAAATATACTCTTCAGGGATGGCCAATTCTTAATGGCATCCACCTTCTCCTGATCCATTTTCAGCTCATTTGCAGAGATAACAAAACCCAAATAAATGAGTTTTGTCCTTATAAATGTTGATTTCTTCATATTTATCAACAACTTCTCTTGCTGCAATCTCCTCATCACTGTAGCCAAATGCTTCAAGTGTTCAGCTTCTGTCTTGCTGAAAATCAATATATCATCAAGATATACGGTGACAAATTTTCCTATGAAATCCTTCAGGAATTCATTCATCAATCTCATGAATGTACTAGGCACATTTGTTAATCCAAATGGCATAACAAGCCATTCATACAACCCTTCATTTGTCTTGAATGTTTTCTTCCATTCATCACCTTCTCTCATTCAAATTTGATGATATCCGCTCTTCAAATCAATCCTTGAAAAATGTTTTTCTCCATTCAAGCAATCCATCAAATCATCCATTCTTGGCAATGGAAATATATATCTGATGGTAATCTTATTGATTTCCCTCAAGTCTACTCACATCCTCCAGCCTCCATCTTTCTTTGGGCTAAGCATTGCTGGAAAAACGCATGGACTCAAGCTTTCTCTAACCAACCCTTTGTCCATTAAACCCTAGACCTATCTCTTGACTTCTTCATTCTCCTGTCGCGTCAATCTGTACGTTTCTTTGTTTGGTAAACTAGCTCCAGGTATAAGATCAATATGATGGCTTATACTCCTGATCGGTGGCAACGAACAAGGTAGTTCATCCACTACTATATCAGCAAACGCTTCTAGTAACTTTTGGATTTCCTCTAGTAAACCATCCACTCTTGTACTGGTTAAAATAATTCTAGGCTTCCTAACCACAATGAATTGTGTATCTTCCTTCTTCCCAACCTCATTAAGAAGTTCCTTCCCACTCATGAGAAGTACAGTGTTGCTCACCTCTGGTTTCACTTCTTTATCCTTAATTGGCAACAACATGTGAGTTCTTCCATTCTTTTCGAGGGTGTATGTGTTCTTCCTCCCATCATGAATCACATTCCTGTCATATTTCCATGGTCTACCCAACAATAGATGACAAACATCCATGGGAATGAAATCACATAGTATTTCATCCTTATATTCTCCTATTTTAAATTCAACTAAACATTGTTTAGTGACATTTACCTTATGTCCTTTTTGTATCCATGAAACTCTGTATGGGATTGGATGTAAAATAGTAAATAGTCTCCAGCTCTAGCTTTTCTACCATCTTTGTAGAAACGAAATCATATGTGCTACCACTTTCCATGATGACTTTGCATACCCTATCTTTGGTCTTGCAAGTAGTCCAAAAAAGTCTGTTCCTTTGGATTGGGTTCTCCACCTCCTTCTCTAGCATTAAGAGAACTTTTCTCATCATTAATGATCTTCCACCCTCGACATCTTCTGCCTCAACATTCCATCCTTGAGCTTCGGCAATGTTATTTTCACCTCCTTCTTTATTCTTATCTGGGCATTCATAATATTAGTGTCTATTTTTTCCATAGGTAAAGCATTTTATTTCTCCACCTCTGCCTCTTCCTCTTCCTCTAGTTCGAGGAAAAGTGTTTCTATCAGCATACTGCACTCTCTATGAGCTTCCACCTGTCTCAGTTTGAGTTTGAGTTTTCTTCCACTCTTCTTTAGGTTTCTAATTTTTGTCTTGGGCAATTGTTTTGCCTCTGGCTTGACTTCTGCCTCAGCCTCTCTGACCTTGTTTTCAGCTCAACTTCTCTTCAACTTTAAGAGCCATCTGATAAGCATCTTCCACCATTCGGATGGTCATCATCCTCATTTCATCATGAATGTCGTATCTCAGACCATTCGTGTACCTGGAAACCTTTTCATCATCACTTACCCAGTGATCTACTCTGATGTTTATTCTGTAGAACTCTTCAATGTATTATTTCACTGTCATCAATTTCTATCTCAAGTTCTGCATTCTCCAAAAAAGAGTAATTTGATAATCCTTGGGTATGAATTTGGCTTTCATCTTTGCGACCATTCTATCCCAGCTTTTGATTTTCTGCTTGTCTTTGCAGCGTCTATCAACCTGCAGTTCATCCCACCATAATGTTGCATACCCTTTAAGTCTTGTGACAACATGTTTAACCTTCTTGTCTTCCTCAACATCCTCATAGTCAAAATATTTATCCAGATCTCTAATCCAGTCTAGAAGCTCTTCAACATCCAAGTTTCCTTCATATACTAGAATGTCCATTTTTTCTCTAGCACCTATCCTTGCAACAACCATGAATAGGCGTTCTTTTGCTGCGTCTTTAGCTGCAACTTCTTCATTTCCAGCTTCATTTTCACTTTCAGATTCACTGATGTCTCCAACATCAACTGTGCACCTCTATGTTGTCTGCATGGCATCAAGCCTAGCACATAGTTCATGCATCTCTCTTCCCCTTGCTGGATTAGGTAATTGTCTGTCTCTTCTTCTTGGAATTTCCATTTCCTCTGGTGGGTCAGGTATTTTTATATCTCTTCTTCTCAGTGGCATGGCTGTAAAATTCCTCTTTTCCCTTCTACAGAAAGCAAATAAATCTTTCTAATATTTTATACCACAACTGGCGCAGACCCCTAAACCCTCAGGCTAGAGTCCACAAAGGATATTTTGACTTCGGCCCTTTAGAGTCTAACTGACTCTCTTAATTCCTCTTGGGAAATTATTTTCTCACTCAATCTGAGTAAAATTCACAGGCCCCTCCTGAGTTATGCCCGCGTGATCATTCACCGACCATGAACTCCATGTTCAACACCCAATTGAATTGGGAATTTTCTCTTTTCTTTTTGGGATACCGGATTCCATGATTTTGGAAATCCTGTTGCTGAGCACCTTACCTCCTCAACCTATGAAACCTGAAATACCAAAATCTCAACTCACGGTGCCACTAATTTTTGGCTTTTCGCTCTTCACGATTTCGGGGGTTGCAGTGACGTGCAACTCTACCTCTTGAATCTCAGAGTCCCTAAACCCAAATTACCAAAATCCCAAGAATTCCACTCTAATTCTTTCCACTCTTCATGACTTTAGGACTTTCTTATCACTAATGCCTCGTCCCTTTGTCAATAGGGTCCCCGATATGCCAAATCCCGAAACACCGAAACACTAGTGTTTCTCTTCCAAGGAAAATCAATGGTTGTGATTCTTCCCCTTGATCCTACGGTTAGCGAAATTTCATGTACCAGGAGTTCGTAAGTCTTATCCCAGAACTCTCTGTCTCCTATACCTTCCGGAACTCGAAATTCCAAAATGCCAAAATGGGTTTCTTCTCCCGATATTTCGTAATTTGAACCACCTTTCGACAGCCCCCTCTATTTCAGGTTTTTGGTTATCGAGAGTTCAAAACTCTCGATATTAACCTTGTGTCACTACAACCCCCGAATTCCTGAATCCCTATTTTCCAAAATGCCGAAACACACTTCCACAATTTCCTTCGCGTTTCACGATTTCAGTATTTCTGATGTGGAGTATTCTGCCTCTTGTCAATGGAAATGTCGAAAACCCAAATCTTGAAATGCCGACAAATACTCTGTCACGACCTCTGATTTCAGAATTTCCTCCCAACTGAGTCCCAATCAACCGTCCTCAAGACTTCCAAAACCCCGAATTTTGAAGTTTCAAAATTTCGAACTCGTCACTCTTTGACTTCACACACGAAATCTCCTACAGTCCTCTCTATTATGGGAGTTCTCTTCTAAGGATTCAGACCGTTCAATCTCTCCTCAAAGAACCTTCTGCTCAAATCAAACCTACAATCCTCCTCTGGGATTTAGCCTCTGCAAAACTACTCATGCTTCCTGCCTTTCTTTCAAATGATTCAAAGGCCCTAACCCTCCTGAACTTCCTTTTGCAAACTCAAGTCTCCCAGAAGGCTTTTGCATGCACTCCTTGCGGCACTTCTTCAAATATTCTAGAATATTTGAATCTCTTAACTTTGTGCAACTCTACAACAACAGTCCTTCAATCTCTCAACCTTAGTCTATAGGTTCTAAGGTCTCGACCAGCCTGTTCACACCTTGCACAACTTATGTTCTTGTATTGCACTTCGGTTGAAATGAGAACAACGATATCCCTCCTGAGATTTCAGAGGTAAACTCTGAATTTTGTCAACGCACTCCTTGCGGACACTTCACTGCACTCCTTGCAGGAACTCTTACTCAAGAAGAGAAACAATTGAAACGCATTCCCTTACTCTCTCATACTTCAAATACTTAACATGAAATCATACATACATAGCACAAAAGAAAATGTACAACAGAAAGAGTAAAATAGCCATAAGCATAGCATTCAACATATATACACAGAAAGCATTAGAACACCATGACTCTGAATTCAAAGATTCATATATTAATCTCAGAACTTCTATACATGGAGTCTTCTCTGCTACTCTTTGTTTCTCCTCTATGTTAATGTGCTTAATCCTCCTATATGAATGATACAATCATACAAAGATGAGGGTGTCTATATGTGTTTTCCCTCCAGCCCTTAAAACTATCTAATCTATAATTTAAATCTACCTACTTTCATTAACCATGCATAAATGCCTCTACATCCTATAGATGAGAGAGGATCACTCAAGATATGTTTACAATATGGAAGTATTCCTTCTTAACTATTTCATTAAGGTTTGCACATCCAAACTTTCAAAAACATTTCAAAACGTTTTTGACATGTGCCAAAATGTGATGGCATTCATCTCAACTGTCTTCCGCCTCCACGCTTGCTTGCTGCTGACAATGCTCCTACATGAGTTGGAGAGAGAGAGAAAAAGAGAAGGGGGTGGAGGGAGAGAGTGAGAGAGAGAGAGCGTGGGGGGAGGAGGGAGAGGGAGAGGGAGGGAGGGGAAGAGGGATAGTGAGAGAGAGATAGTGTGTGTGTGTCTGTCTATGTGTGTGTGTGTGAGAGAGAGAGAGAGGAAGGAGGGAGGGAGAGAAAGAGAGAGGGAGAGGGGGGGAG
>SNQJ01S0158665.1:8059-18439 GCA_010110895.2 Picea sitchensis
CAATACCCAACATATAAATCTATTGAAATATTTACAGCAAAAACAAACATATATACATACCAATATTCAAAATTGTTTACAATGAAATAAACATTTCCTTGATCCATTTGGAGTGAGCTCAATTCTCCTAAGAGAAAAGTAACAACTATTCCATAACATCATACACTACACTAAAACACTTTACATCTAAAAGCTAGAGAATGAAAATTGATGTGAAAAGAGGATTTATTCTATTCCATCATATGTCTTGGTTGGAGTATTAAAATGTACCTGTAAACATCATAGAACTCATTCCACTTTGATATATAAGTGAAAACATGTTATTTTTCCAATATTTAATCATAAACTCACTCAAAATACTAAAATTAATGCGTTGGAAAATAATAGGTCTAAACTCATATGTAATCATAAAAATGGTCTTAATGTAAGGTTGCGCAAAAGTGAAATATGGTGAAAATAGATTTTATATTAAACAGTTATTAAAATATTCATGTACATCATGATTTAGTACTTTTATTTGGCCTCTTCTTCTTATCTCTATAGTTCCTAATCATTTCATCAATATCTACATCTTCATTCTCTGGGTGCTCTTCAAAATCTGATTGTGATTACATCCTCTCACGCAAAGAACTCCTAGTCGTGGAGTACTCACAGGGTAATGGAGGTTGCTGTGATGAGGCATCACCTACAAAAGAAAAAAATACAAAATTTAGATGGCCAGTTTTTAAATATCATTGAACTAGTTCAATAATATTAAAAAAAAACACCTGCAATGTCCTTATTTACCTAGTGCATTGGTCGACACCGTTGGAATGGTTTCCCCCGCGTTCTCCTCTTCAACTGTATAAGCCTCAAGTACAACATTATCTTCCATTGAGACCACAAACTTTATAAGGACAATCATAAATGTATAATAAAAAAAAATAGAAGTACAAAATGTATAACTATGAAATTATTAAGTATATGATTAAAATACAACCATATTATCGTCATGTGACAGATCGGTCGTAGCACCATCATGGGGATGCATCCCCGTAGAATATTGGGACTGCATGAGAGAACCATCTTCTGGTTTCAAACTACTATCAATGCACTGCTCTCCAATACTAGTGCGTTCATTGACAGTGTTTCTCCCCTGATTAAAACAAAGCTGTAAATATTAATAATATCCAACATGACTGTATTATATTAATAATAAAGGTTAATGTGGATTGAATTTTATTTACCTTATCCTGCTAAGTGGTTATTGGTAACTTCCACATGCTTTTTCGGTGTTCAACTACAACTTTATATCCATACTTGTAACCAAGCTGGAGGTCTTCCTCTGTGGTTTCAGTACCAAACTCATCACCTTGCATTGCATAAGAGTATGTATTTTTAATGTTATTCCTTGTAATTACCTAAAAGTTTTAAGGAGATACAAATAAGATATTTAGGTACTTACAATTCATGACTGCAACTTCAAGTAGCCTCCCTGGCCTAGGTTGTGCTAGCCACTTTTGAAATCCTTTCTTTTGTTTCCTTTGACGTGTCAGTCAACCTATCATCAAAAGTTTCAAGTATGTTAATATATACCACAATTTTATTTACATCGAAAAAAAATTGAAGGTATTGAATCTAAATTGTAATTTACCTTTTGGGACCAGAGGGTGTTTTTCCTTCATCTGTCAATTTCTTCTCTTTTGCTTCCTTAATGAGGGCCTTCCACTCCCTCTCTGGAATCATCAGGGGATGCTCGTACCTATCATTTTGTTTCAAGTGATTCCTATATGTTTCTCATGTATATTTTAAATATTGTCCAGTTGCGGTGATGGCCAATGTCTTATTAAATGTGTCTACACCAAAAAGGCTTTTGAGATAATCCATCAATTCTTTTTTGAGGTTGGAATTCAGGGAATTCCACCTCTCCCATATGGTGGGCCCCAAAATCAGCAACGCCTTATTCTCCAAGGACCTATAAAAATCGTTATTCCCTACACGCAAAATGATTATATGATTATTAATTTAAAAATAATAATTTAGATGATTTATGTTTGTCTACATAGAGAACATGAAACAATTAAAATTTTAAAAATTACCTGGGACTTAGACTTGCTTTAATGGAAGCCCTTCCTCATTGACCATAAATGTTCCCTTAAGGGTCCCTTTTCTGGTAACACGTCTTTCTTTAGGAAAATCAACCATAAAGTTTTTCAAATTATCGACCTCATCTTCGTCACCACCTCTAGAGCCTACCAATGTGGTCGCTTCCTCAGTGTGTGTGTCATGGCTCCCACCTAATAGCATGGAAGGTGGAGATCTAAATAGTTTCATCCTGGAAGCTATACAAGGGCTTGCGTTGGGACCCTGTGGTGTCTCTGCAGTGCCACTACTACTGACACCATGCATGTTGGTGTCAACAGGATCCAAAAATCTCTATATAAGAAAGAAAACATTTTTTCGTTTAGATAATGTAAACGTTAAAAATCAATCTTTCATAATTGATTTCATGACATAAAAATAAAACCACTTGAAATTATGGTTATTACCTTACATGTCTTAAGCCTTGCCATAACTTCTTTGATCCTTTCTTCTACCTCAGGAGTTTGATCTAGAATATCTAACAAGTAAGCTAGTTCCTTGTTTTCTTTATTGATATTTTTTCTAATTAAAACCATAGGGTCGGGGGATTCATACAAATCCATTTCACTGAGAGAATCATCATCAACATCGTGTTCTGAGGCCACTTTTGATTTACCATGATCAACCTGCCACATTATAGTAAAATTATAACCTTGATCATTATCATGAGAAATAAATTCAAATGTATGATAAATCCTCCCTCTTTATTGACATCCAAGGAGGAATGTTATTGTTTATAACAAAAATAGGACACATTGAGTAAACAGACCGAAATTCTCCAAATGGATTAACACCGTAAAGAACATAATGAAAATCATAAAATATAAGATTAATTTCTTACAGGTTGGGTAAATTAGTATACGTACTGCCCCCATAATAGCAACATCTGTATATATTCAATTCAAATTGTAATCAATGAATAACTCTTCCCCTACAACTATTGATTTTATTTCACATACAAATACACAGTTTCCTTCATGCCCCTCAAATAATCAATTGGTTCACTTATTTGTGGTTGCGGGTCATGTACTGTTTATAAACCTTGCAATATTCCTCGTTGCTTTTGGTCTTTCGTCAATATAGATAGTTTCTCCTTTATATTGATAATTGTCTTTTAGTTGTATATAATTTGCATCCAATCCATATCTTCACATACTTTTTGTATATTGGAATATTTGTATCCAATCTATGTAGATATAACCGGGTCTGATGTACTCCATCAATTCAGTAATCCCTCATAATAGACCTTTATTCCATCCATGGAAAATATCCAAAAAACATGTAATGAGATGGAGCAATCCGGTACATCCTTTCGTTTACACAAAAATCAATGTTTATTTTAGGAAGATCCTTGGGTACCCATCATTTCACTATATGTTTGTACCTCAAGGGAACCTTGATGTCATCTATTCTCTCATGATCATAAGAACATGATCACCCTTTCGCAAGAAAAAATTCCATGCGTCTATGGAATTTTCTTCTGATCTTCTCACCTCTAGTTTATCTCCACCTATTAGACCTACTAGATGTCTCACTTTCCTCTATTCTACCTGAACTCTCCTCAATCAATGAAGATATATCTGACAAATACCTATTTTCTTGTACATCCTATAACACCATTAATGACATAAATAGTTAGTCAATCAAGATGTAACACTAGTTCATTACTAGTGTCCTGTTGGTATCACAGTAAGCTCATAATGATTACCATAGTATTACTCTTTCACAATTTTATTATGCTCCATTACTATTGGTATACTATTTGGGAATTATAGGGGCATGTTTGGAGTCAAATGATACATTCCAACAAGTGGCAGTAATAGGACACGATGCTAGTTGGAATACCCTGAAACTGATGCCATTAGACACAGACTCAATCCTAAGGGGTCACAATCAATGTAATGACAAGGAGACAATCCTCAATTAAATTTGAGAGAATTATTAATATGCACACCCACTATAATTTGGTTGATAGAGATGTCTATTTTCATCCTAAATATGTGAGACCCACTATCTAA
Organism: Picea sitchensis; assembly: GCA_010110895.2. Taxonomy (NCBI): domain Eukaryota; kingdom Viridiplantae; phylum Streptophyta; class Pinopsida; order Pinales; family Pinaceae; genus Picea; species Picea sitchensis. Next base: position 12,199 of record SNQJ01S0158665.1, read on the forward strand.
ATGTGTCAATTCACTGGTGACTCACTGCTCTGCATCACACATGCCATATCCTGCAATAGAGGAACAACATCCTAGGTGAAAACCTGGGGTGTCCTTCAAAGAACCATGTCAGGGGCATCACGATCAAAACAAAATATTAAATCAAGTAAAGACAATTTTCATAATATATACTAGTCCTTAAATCATGAAAAGTATGTTGTTACTTAAGCTATAAGACACATGAACAATTCATATCAATATCCCTTTCAAATTTCACACTAGCGCCTCAAGACTGTATGTAAGTTGGAAAGTTTGAATATGGGAGGACCTTCATCTGGCTCCATTAGGTGTGCCAACCAAAACAATGAAAGAAAATCCCCAAGAAGAGGAATATGTCTTGGGGGAAGCAGTGAAAGAAAAGACCCAAGCAGAGGAATATGCCTCGAGGGAAGTAGTGAAAGAAATGAACCCTTCAAGAGTAAGTGTGATAGTGATATGGATCAAGGTGACTTCATAGCTTATGGTGTCATTGAGTCCATTTCTATGAGCGCCTTTGTGGAGGGTGCACTTGCTTTGAGTTACCACTTTCTAAGCATTATGTTTTTCCAAACCCCTTACTCTTCCCTTTTATTTATCCTCTTATTATATTTGCAAGTCCCCTTCATAAGGTTTCAAGTTATAGCATCATTTCTTTGGGGTTGGGGTGAATGCGAAAAGGGTAGAGATCAAGTTTGTATTGGATTTTAGAGTCCTTTGTTATTATTTCTTTCTTTCTTTCGCATTATATTTTTTGTATGTTTATTTTTCTTAGTAGTTGCAATCCACCTATGGGCCTTCAACCCCTCTTCTCATGAGAAAATGGACCATGACCCATTACCAAAGCTTAGTAAACTGTGATAGGATCCAAGATGGAAATTTTTAAGTATGGTGGGAATATGGAACATTACAGTTGTGAGGGCCCCCCAATGGTACCCCTTTTCCCTAGGTGGTGACAACACGATACTAAGGCACACATGCTGGCGACCAAGATGAAACAAGGAAACAAAAATAACTTCTTGAGCTAGTGATCAATTATCCAAAACTAACACTTTGCATGAAATAATCACTAACATACCCCATGGTGAAACTAACACTTTGCATGAAATAATCACTATCATACCCCATGGTGACACTTGCTTACCATCTCCCATACAATGATTTGACAGGATGTGATGAGCTTGGATGATCTAAAGTATAAGACGCAATCTGAGGGGGGGTTGTTGGGATATTGTTTGTGGACATGTTGATCATAATCATGGTTTGGATCACTATATTCATTTCGGACCATGAGACAAGGTATCCTCTAATTACCCCNGGGGGGGGGGGGGGTAACAGTAACAAAGGTCTCATTATAGTTGATGTCTTCTTGTTGAGAAAATCCTTTTTCCACCAAGTGAGCTTTATGACACTCAAAAACACCTTCGGAGGTAAATTTGGTCTTATAGACCCATGGAAATTTTACGATGTCCTTCCCTTGAGGACGAGTCAAAAAATACCAAGTATGATTCTTCAAAACATGATTCATCTCATCTTTCATAGTTTGTTCCCATTCAAGTTGTCCTTGTGCATCTGAGTAAGAGATATGATCACAAGTCTCAATAACACGCGTGGATCCATCAAAGAAACACTACCCTATTGCTTGTGGCTATGATTTTGTCAACCTAAAGAGACGTCACCAACATCAAGTCTAGAAGATTCAATTGTTTTAGTGGCCCATATAGGGAGGTAGGAAAAAGGTGAAATAATATCCTATGAAAATAGGTTGTGGATTCTTCAGAGTATCCCATCATGATGCAAGCATGAATCTTTTCATCCACTTTCTTCTTGCAATCATTTAGAATATAAGCCCAAGCAACATAGCCATAGACTCTAAGGTGACTAACCAAGGGATTTTTTCCGCACCATCTCTCGACTAGAGTCATAGAACTGAAAAATCCTATTGGAATATGATCCAAGAGATAGTTGGCACAATAAGCATCTTCAGTGAAAAAACGAGTCGATAGATCTATCTGACTCATAGTATCTTTCTGAATTGATTCATTACTCATCCTTGTACGATCACAAGTCTGGTAAGTGGAGGTGTATGTACCACGTATGATAACTTTACATGTTTTAGAAGGAAAAGACTCAAAATGCAGTGGTAACTGTAACAAGCGACAAGACCTACAAGTAAGTTGGCTTGTCTCCATGATGAATCAAGACTCATGATATAAAAAAAATCCTATGTCCAACTAGTAATCAAACATCACACCAAAGTAAAATAAACAAAAGGCCAATATGCACACAAACATGATAAAGTGGCTGAAAGGGGCCTCCCTCTCTAAAGTAGGTATGCCTTGCCCAAGAGGGGCCTGAGACTCCTCTGCTAAATATTGGAGGTAATAGAATCAGTTATAAGGGCCTTTGTGGGCTTAACAAACAGTCGGTTAGATCCCCCCGTAGAGGTAATCTTCCATAAAGGCGGTGTGTTGTCCGACCCTTATCTGACCTAGGGTACCTACAAAATAACCCTTGTAAGTAACCTATGTGGTACATAAGTCAAAAAACTAAGAAACCACAATATAATCGATGCATAGGTGAACAATCGTAAGTCATATCCAATGTATGGGAAGGGTAAAAAAGACCGAAACCTCGAAACCATCGCCTCTCACAGAGGTAAAGGTACTAGCAATATCCCCATATACAAATAGATCCCCAAAAATATATCTAATTCTAAGAAGGTATCGGGGGGATATCCCTTCAACCAACCTCACACGACCTCGTGCTTAACTCCGGTGTAGGCGGAGCCTCCTAGTATTACCGATTATACAATGGATTTCTCCACTCCCTTAGTCAGACACATATGTTGATTTAATAGCCTTGGAGAAGTTTACTCACAACATCCTATTCCAAGGCTCTAAATCCTAAGCTAGTTTTTGCACCCTAGAAAATAAAATTGTTACTAATCATTTTTAAATTATAAGTGTTACTTTTAGTGGCCTTGCTTACTCAAAAAGGTGTGGTTGTGAAACTAATGATGTTATGACTTAGCAAGTAAAATAAACGAGTATGAACACAATGCAAAGTCCTAACTTCAATTCCCAATAAATGATATGCTTTTCAAAATGCAATTTTCAATTTAGTTCTGCATCCATTGGTTTGAAAATCTCCACAAAAAATACATTGGTTTGAAAGAAGATAACTAGTGTCACATCAACACCAAGAAAGACAAAGCATTTTGAGATATTTTTAGTTTCTTACAAATTCATGTTCTATGACTCTCCATGTCTATTTTTTTCCATATTTTTGAGCTTTGGACTTGAAATGGTCAGAGTGGGATAAGGGGCACTCATATCATCTATTTTTTCCAGTGAAAATTTGACCCTAAATCGATAGGAACTATGCAAAAAAATAGGATTCCACTTTTATGTTAGGAACTTTTCTCATGTAACTTTACCCTAAGAGTTTTTGAACAATTTAAAGACAACCCAAATCATGGTATTTCTGAAAAAAATGAACAAGAAAGGTGGAACTTTAACCCACTGAAAAGACTACCCTCATCGGGAATATGAATATTATTTCAAATACATGAATAATATTTTCTTCTTCCTTCCATGTAATTCATGAAAAGGAAGGAATAAACTGATTATGGAAAATGGGTAAGGTCTAAAACCACTTGAAAAACAAAAATTATTCATTCATCCATTTAATTGAGTAATTCTAATGATGCATGCATGGATCTATTGAGGGGTCCTAAATCCTTTTGTCTCAAAAGTAGGAACCAAACCCACCGCCAAGGCCCAATTAGACTCTGCAATGTTTAATAGTGGAATGGTTCTCTAGATCTTGCGATCCAGCCAATTAATTGATCGGATTTACTTAGTGATTTACAGGATATATTCTCGCGAAAACTCCTCCTTCAAATTAAATGTTCTCTTTTTGTTTTTTTCTCTTATAAATGGGTCTAATAAAAGATAGGTGTTGGTATAAATCAATTGGGTAAAAGAAAAAGTGGGGAAAGCCTTAACTACTGAGGAAGGTTGAGCTTAGGATAACTCTCGCGCTCAAGCATGCAGACAAAGATTTTCACACCTACGACAAGCCTAGTACTAATACATCAACTTGTTGGTGATTTAATTATTGACTAAGATACAATTATCGAAAGGAAGCATACATGCAATAGAATGATGGAAAGAAAATTAGTTTCCTTGGCACTAATTACTAATCACACATTAACCACACAATTTTCTTTCCATCATTAGAGATAAGAACTATAAAAATATTGAATCAGCTAACTTATCAATAGATTCATAAAATCTTACTCATTACAACATACATTCATGAGATAAATTCAGAATTAATTCCTCCTTATGATCCAATCACACATGCTTTTGATAAAAAATAAAAAAAAAACATAAACTTGTCTTCAGTCCTAAACAAGACTTCTCAATTAAGGTATCTCTTAAATAGTTCTTTACAATTCAAAAAATGAGGGTCTTTGGAAAAACCATCAACCTGCTCTAATAGGTCGATCCTCTTATTTATAACAAATTATTAACTAAAAATAATTATCAAAAGAGCAAGCTAAGTAAAACAAAACATCGCCACATGGTGCTTTCATCTCTCAGTATTCTAAGAGTCATCAAATGGTTTCACTTGATTGGATGACTCTTCTCATACTCTGACCATTTGGATAAGAGTTCCTCGCATGTGTTGGCATAAGGGAATCTATGTTAGTCCATTGGGGATGAAAGGATCTCCTTTATCTCCACTGCCCGTGCCCGATACTTGACTACTTTAAAATTTAACTATTGTAACGCTATCCAAGCCTTGATCGGGTGCTCCATGAACATTTGTACTTGACCTGGCACCATGTTCACCACCTTTTCTATCTCCATAGTCCACGATGAGTATTTTTTTGCATTTAGTTTGACTATGTCATGAAAGTCGACAAAGTCCCCAGCTACGTCGAATTCTGGGACACCGATGTCTCTCATCGCCCGATTGCTCTTGGTCCAACTCCTTTCGCAATCGGCCCATTTCTCTTGGATTTCTCGTTGAGATTATTGGGCCATATTCACCTAGTATTCAGTCGACTTCCTTATACAGTCGATGATGTTGTCCCTTAGTACTTGAATGATGGGCTCTTCAGTGTCTCAGCCCTTTTGAACCGCACTGATGTAATCAATTATTTCCACTGCTTGGTGGGATTTCTCATACCATATTTCCATGCCTTTTAACGTTGTCGGTGCCATAAGGGTGTCTTCTTGGAAATTGGCTATCCCTGTAGTGAAAAGGTGCCACTCACTTGTGAATTTATTGTAGGCATCCTGGAATTCACTTCTCAAGAACACTGTGGCCTGCATGGAGTCTTGATAATATTTCTCCAAATGGCACAGATGCTCCAACTCATTTATCATCTATCTAGGGTGGCATCTATGATTTCCATCCATGCACTGATAAGATTGAACATCTTGGCATGATCCATGCTAATCATTTTCTCCTATGTGGTGATGAGGATGGAACTGTTGAAAGTAAGCCTCCTCTTCTTAGTGGTTCTTGTCATGATGGTTTTCCTCTTTCAGTCATAGGTGATGGCTTGTATATCGATGACCTCATCCACAGGTTCAGGGATTTGTTTCTCTCCCCAAGTAAGAGTGTTTCCTAGGATCTTGATGGTGTATATATGTTCAAGACTGGGATTTTGAACCTCTTCTGTATGTCCCAAAGGCTTGAACTCTAGTTGTTTCTCATCGGGAGGTAAATTACTAGCCAAAATTGATGAATTAGAGGAAGGATCATTACTTACCTGATAATTGGTTGTCGAGATGTCGATTTTCTGTTGTGGAATTTCTTACCCTTTTTCGCATGATCCTAGCTCATTCCTCGAGATGTATATTAAGATTCCCAGTGTGTCGAGTCGCTCAGCGTCCAAGGAACTTTCTACTTTGTGCTCATTCTATGGGCTTCTTTGACTTGGAGCATCGCGACTTGGGGTGGATGCCTTCTCAGGTTCTCTTTCCTCTGTGATTTTCACCAGAGTGACCAGGGACACCTCTGAACTCTCCTCATCATCATAGATGGTTATTAGATAGAATAGGTGTTAAGAACCAAACATCAATATAGCATATAAAAACCTCAGGAAAAGTACTCAACGCCTTGAAAAAGAGATAATTTCAGATAATAAGCCTCTTCGAGGGGGAAACCTCCTTTTACCCCACTTAAATGTTCAAGTACAATATGA
>SNQJ01S0158666.1:0-13800 GCA_010110895.2 Picea sitchensis
AGAAGGTGGAGGGTTGTCCTTTTTCGAGCTTTGTGGGTTTTGAAAAGCCAGCTACTTTACGCAAGTCTATCTTAACATGAGTATCCAAGGCCACATGTCAATGATGGTCAACAAAACACCTGGGGGCTTCTTACAAAAAAATACTTAGACACTTCTCTTGAGAGAATTTCTTCATTGTTGATTGAGTAATATCTTGGTCAAGTTGGTTTATTGGTGTAATAGTTTACTAGCTTGTGCAAGATTAATGGTTAAGGGCTTAACAGTTTTATTGCTAAAACGATTAATAGTTTAACAATTTATTGGTTCTTTGTACCTTGAGCCTTAAATCGAGTGGAAATGGTAGTTGGTCATAGTTGTTTCACCACACAGGGTTGCCTTGTAGGAACCAAACATCTTTTGGTCAGTTGCGCAATTTAGTTTTGAGTGTTGTCACCTTGCATCTTGTCGAATTGTTGCTTGGGTGTGTGGGTGTAGTCTTCTTATCAGTTAATTTGGTCTCCTAGCGCGTTGGTTTTTCTTGAGTTATTGGTCCAGATAGGTTTTTTTGTGTCAGGGATATTGTCACGCCTATCACCTAGTGACGGCATGATTCCTGATGAGCGGATCATTGTGAGCCCTCATGGATAGAGGAGAATGATAACTTGGATGAAGTCTATGCATCCCGATGTGGGAATTTGTTTGTTGTAGTTGATGATGGCACTTGGTTTGTAACACCTTAACACTTTTGGGTTTTTCATGTCGTAGAGGTTTCCAGTTACTGGTTGTCAAGCCGTTGTGTCGGGTTGGTTGATGTCGTCCTTGAGCTTGTAGGCTTGTCTTGGTTGTGTTGTGCTGGTAGCCATTTTATTTGTCTATTGATTACCGTATGTTTCGTCCAGTTGCATGGTGGCTAGTGTGTTGAGTCGTTGTTTTCTGTTGACTAATTTGGATGCGTGGTGTTCATCGTCAAGTTGTGTGGATTAACTATTGTCATCCTCGCCTTCCTGTCTAAGAAAGAAAAAAGAAAAAAATAATTGCTTTTGCGTCGAGTCGCTTGTAGTCGTAACGATGGGGTCGTTACATATGCTATCAGAGTGGGTTCAACCCTATGACTATGGATCGCCATGATTTCCATTGCAGTAAACCCTTGAGTAATAACCTAATGCTAATTAAAAAATTTAACGTGTCTATGTGGTGATCTCGATTAGAGGATGCCACGAAGGTTTGCAGCATGGTGTCATGGAAGGAGGTGTGATGCCTCTGGAAGTTCCCGCGCCCTCAGAGTCTAACCCCCAAGGGGGAGGAACAAGTCCTTGGGCTGGATCCGATTGTTGTAATGGATGATGATGGCCTAATAAGGTCCTTTAAGGGAATGCCAGAGGCCTTGATCCACCATATGTACTGAGATGAGGCCAGGGTGCTTGTACCCCTGAGAACGCACCCAACCAGTACCATAAGTATTCACCGCGAACTCGAGAAATTCAATTTCTCAAGTTTTTTGGTGCCTTAGACGACGCAACCACTAAGGCATGGTTGAAGAAGATGGTGATGTGATTTTCACTTCATGACTACACCTCCAACATGAAGGTCTACATGGCAGTCTTTCAACTGAAGGGGAGTGCTCTTCCATGGTGGAAGACGTTCCTGCCGCATTTGAACATGGTCGTCGAAGACGTGTCCTGGGAATTGTTTGAGGAACAGTTCCGAGAGAGGTATATTTCTGAGGAACTCATTGAGCATCAGCTCAATGAGTTCAACATCTTGCAATAGGGAGGTCATACGATGCTCGAGTATGAGGCCCATTTTGTGGAGTTTCTTCGATATGCTATGCACTTGAATACCGAGAAACTTGAGGTCAACAGGTTTTTGTTTGGCCTTAATGTAAGAATTCATGCAAACATTAGGATTATGATGCCTCAAACCTTTTATGATGTTGTTTAGAAGGTCCTCATAGCAGAGGAGGAGCTTTTCAACGAAGTTTAAAGCAGGACTCCAGCGAGACCGGTGGGGTAGGTGTCATTTGGTGCATAGCAGCATCAAACACTGGATAGACATTCACTAGGATATCATGGCTTCCAGACAATATCCACTTTCACTACACCTCAGAAATCAGTGCCTCAGTAGCGGACTCCTTACCGTCGTTGACTAGACCCTTAGTATTTGATAGATCTCGGTGCTATCGAGAGTTTCCTTTTTGGTGTAGTACTAAAGAGAATTAAGGTTAAGGCAGTCAATCAGGATGAGTTTAGTTTTGTAGAAATGGCTTTCAGAGCCAAAAAAATGGTTGGTGGGAAGGTTACGGGATGTAGCCTTAAACTGGGAGAGTTTGTCACCAGGTCCAACCTGTACGTCATGATCTTAGGATCTTATGATGTCGTGATCAGTATGGACTGGTTGGAATCACATGAGGCGATACTCTACTGTAAGATGAAATGGTTGGTTGGTTAGTGATGAGGGACAAAGATGCGTGATTGTAGGTCGGAACCAAGGAGTTTCTCTGAGGTTCATCTCTTTCTTCCAGCTACAAAAGAGCACGTTCAAGGGATGTAATATTTATGTGATCCTTGCATTAAATGAGAAGGGAGTAGTGGAAGGTCTAGAACACCTTTCAGTGGCGAGATATTTTGCAGACATCTTCCCGAAGGAGTTACCTGGGATACCGTCAGAGATGGAATTGGAATTTACGATAGACCTAAAACCGGGGACTGAACCAATAGAAAGAACACCTTATCGGTTGTCGACCCTGGAGTTACAGGAGTTGAGAATGAAACTAAAGGAGTTGTTGGACCTGGGACTTATATGTCCAAATGTGTCACCGTGGGGTGCGTCGGTTATCTTCATATGGAAGAAGGATGGGTCGTGGAGACTCTGCATTGACTATCATCAATTGAACAGAGAAACGATCAAGATTCAGTACCCATTGCCAAGGATGGATGATTTGTTCGATCAGATGAAAGGCGCGATGATGTTTTCAAGGATCGACTTGAGATCAGGGTATCACCAGTTACAAATCAAGGAGGATGACGTCCATAAGACCACCTTTAAGATGAGATCTGGACATTCAATTTTATCATTTTACCTTTTGGATTGACAAACGCCCCTGGGGTATATACGAGTTTGATGAATGGGGTGTTTTGCAAATACCTGTACAAGTTCGTCCAAGTATTCATCGATGATATTTTGATTTACTCTAGGACGTTGGAAGAGCATGAAGAGCACTTGTTCTTGGTACTACAGTGTCTGTGAGAGAAACAATTGTTGGGAAATTGTCTAAATGCTCGTTTTATCAATCAAAGATTCACTACTTAGGGCATGTCATCTCCAGCGAAGGTATCGTCGTGGGTCCTATTGGCGCAAGTTTGATCAGACCAAGGTCCTTCTCAGGTTACCAACAAAAGGTACCGTGTAGTCTAGAGCATTGGAATTTTCATCTCCTTTGAAAAGAAGAAGTATCACCCGAAGCGCTGCTGAGACATATAGATAGGGAAGGGTAGGGAAAAGACTTAAGAGGATCCATAGAGCTTTCATGACTCATTCCTAATCTTGCACAAGAGACATGAACAGATTTGAAACATACATGTACAATAATCGAACCTACTTACGTTGCGAGAAATAATTTAAACATAGAACTGTCAAATAGAACTCATAAGCCATAAGGAAATATTGTAATGCATAACTAAACACACAGAGACACATCATATTTGAAAATTTAGGTCCTTCTTCATATTATCTTCAGAATCCTTCTCTGATTACAAACTCAGAATTACACAATAGTGCATTGTACAAACTCTTAGCTCTAGACTCATTTCACAGAGCTCCAATTCTCAAACTGATAGATCCAATTCATTACAAACGCAAGACTTGACTTCGCTCGACTTACACCAATCATCAACAACTAATCTGACTGGGTAAAAACGATAATAATGAGTGAATAAACCAATCCACAAACCAACAACCTGACCAACCCTTTTACAATTATGTTCATCCCTATATATAAGTTGGGTTGTGTCTTCCTTCTCGACTTGCATGCTTTCTTGTTCTGTTGCAACTGTTTCTTGCTTAGATGGCGTTGCGCTGACTTTCACAACTGCTTTTTGTTGCTCTTTCTCCAGCCCTCTGATGAAGCTTGTGCAACTCATGCTCAATCGAAACTTGTGCAATTCCTTATCCCAAAAAGGAAGGGCCCAATAGCCTTCGACCACAATCCTTGACTCACCCTCGAGTCAAGTGCTTGGTTCTTTCACATTTTCTAGGAGCATCTATTGTGTTCCCTTGTACTTATTTTCTTCTTCCTTGGGATCTTTTGTTTGTGCTTCTTCTTATTTTACCTTTTCAAATGAAGGGTCCAACTCTGGTACCAAATCTAAGGCTCGTTGTTTCACTACTTTAAAGTTTCCAACTTTGTCCCGCCACTTCCTCGCAAGGAGTGATGCCTCAACAACAAACTGTTCGATTGTTTCCTTGTTATACACCTTTGACTGGGATGCGACGAACAAGTTCCAATCGGAATATGTTGCTACATCAACTTGATGCATTTGCATGTATACTGCCTGAATAACAGGTTGAAATTCATGCAGCGCTTTCTTTGCTATGGACTGTGCCTCAAAGATGGTGTTCAGATCATTGTCCGCCTGTTGAATTTGGTCAAACTTCTTTTGTTGCTCCATAGGGTCCATTGTGGCCACAACTTCTTCATTCAACACCTGGATCTTTATGCGCACCTCCTCCAAGACTTGGTTTCATTGAGCAATGATGCCCATCCAGTCATTGACTTCCCTGAAGATTTTTTTGCATTTCGTTGTGTGTTTGTCCATTGTTTCTCGGGCGTTGTTACGTTGCAATACTATCTTCTGCATCTTCTCCTACAGCTTCTAGGGTTGTTGCTCTACCTCTTGTTGGGCCTGTTGTAACTGTTCTTTTAGCTTCTTAGCTTGAGTGGTGAGTTGTGTCCATGCTCCTTGTAGCAACTCGATCTGGTGTTCTGGCTCACCTGCATCACAAACCTCAGGTAATTCAGGTGAAACCTTCTAAATCTTCATCCAGGCTTCAGAAAGTATTTCCTGTACTTTTTCCAGTTTGCGTTGAACTTGGAGTTTGTCATGCACTTCCTGCATCCTACATGTTTGCATGACAAACTCTTCCTTCCTTGCAACCTCGGTGGATCTCTCAGCCTCCTAGAGCCTTTGCTCTATTTGATTAGTTGATTCTCTGATCAGTCCAAATAAGTGCATCGTTGGCCACTATACGAGGTTAGAAAATGAAGGAGTTGTGTCTCTGGGTGTTCTTGTCCGCAGTGGAAGTCCATTGGTTGTTGAATGCTCCGAGCGGGTCTCTACCTCCTCCTCTATTGGTGGCCCTGGTCTGATCCTCAACCGTAGCTCTGAGGGAAAAAGAGTCTGAAACTTTGTTCTGGATATGAAAAGTTGCATCATTTTTGCGCATTGCTGAGGGTCCTGGAGAACCTGCTCCATTTGTTCATGCGCGGATTTCACACTCGGCCCGAGTGTTGATGTTGGTTCCCTTTGAGGCTCTGGTAGCTTCGGATCTCTTGTTGCTTCTACTTCCTGCATTGTGGCGTCTTGTACATCCTCACCCTTGGCCAGTAAGGGGATTTGTTGTTTGCTCTAGGAGTGCATCTCCTCCATAGTGTGGGTGTCTTTTCCTTGTGCCAAAAGTTCAGGCTGTTGTTCCTAGGTGTTTAGATTTAGACCATTCAACTTCATGCTCTACTCTAGAACTTTGGGTTTTGGACCAAAAAATTATGATCTTGGGTTAGGTGTCCCTTGGGTTATTCCTGGGAGTCCTCTCTCCACTATTTTTGGTTGATGGAGCTGCATTGGCTCTGGGGTTGTGGTCTGGGGTGGACTGGTGGTGGTGGGGTTTGGTGATTGGGGTGGTGGTGGTGATGGAGGGCGCTTAGTGACAAATGTGGACGAAAATGTTTGAGGCTCTGGGTCATATTGAATGTCAATGATAGTGGTGGATTTGACTGTTGAGTGGGTGCGAGGAGCAGCTAATGCAAGGGGTTGGGGGTTCAGAGGTTTGTTCAGAGAGACCCCGGTTCTAGGCCTCTTCACCAATGGTTCGGTACTGAAAAAAACACCCAAGATCTGGTTAAAATCCACACCTAACAACATGGCATCAGCTGGAAGCAGACATAGGGTCGGTATTTTCTTCCACTCCAACTGTTGCATCTCTTCATCCTCCTTGAAGTCTGATTGTTCTAGAACTTTTGGCTTCTTCGGCTCTAGGCCTGAGCTCAGTCCTTCCCTTGCTCCTTTGTATTTTTTCTTCAACAACTCCGTAGGAATAATGTAATGCATTCCCAACATGCACAGGTTATGTTTGAATCCTGTCCATGATATGACTTCCCTGTCAAAGGCCTCCTCGTCCAAATAAAATGACAACATCCTTGTGTGGAAATCTTCCTTGCTAACATGTCTCGGCCAGACCAATGTATGGTGTCAGTTCATGCTAAAGGATATATTTCTCGTATTCCAATTGAGGAGCTCCTATGGGATACACAACCTTTGTGTTTCATCTATCAAGTTGTTGTACCACTTAAAAAATGCTGTGGCGTTGAAGGTTGTATTCTCCGAATTTGGCCTGGACTGCCATGGCTCGAACATCTTTGCCATGCACCCTTTGTCTGGTATCGTTGGTTGTCTTCCCATAGGTGGCTTCCATTTGAGAATTACAAATGCCACAAGTACATATACATAAGTGAAGTTTCCTCCCTTCTCCTGTGCCTCCTCGCATGCCACTAGTAGTTCCTCTAGCAGGTAACTACACCAATTGAACACTGCTCCATTGGCGCAAAATTCATCTACTGATAATGTATCTAAGGTGCATTCTCCCTTGTAGTAGGATCTCATAATCTTGCTAGCTATTATGTAACAACTAGTCCAGATTGTCTCGGGTAGTATTGGTTCAATTACTGTTGTGCATCCTCCCCTCTTTGTGTTGAATTTCGCATGCAAGCTAAGCTCGCCTTTCTTTTTCCCATGCTTACCAGGACCCTGGAATCCTTTCGACACATCCTCTCCTTCGGAGGATAGTCTAGTAAGTTGTTGGAAGCATTCATCATGGATTGGATACTGCTTATCCAACCATAGACTTGTGTCATGCACCCTTCTTATTAGAAATTTCATGCACCGCGCAACCTCATCAGTGGTACCGAAGACCGGTAGGTGTCTCAGGTTCATGATGGTTGAATTGAATAAATTGATGAAGTTTGATTTTGGCACAAATTTCATATCTCTGGTTCCATCTAGAGCCATCTCCAAAAATACATGTGTGTGCATCTGAGGGAACAAGACTGAATTTTTGAGGTCAAGGTCGAGGAGCTTAACATGCTCCACTTTCCCTTTGAGATCACCCACGACCTCGACCCAGGGGTCGTAGGGCTCGTCTAGTACCGCTTCTTTAGACATGGAACTTCAGCTTGCTATGGCTCTCAACATTCATAATTCTGTGGCAAGCTAAGGACTAAGGATTTCACAATGGTATAGGCTAGTTCGCTCTACTGAATTCGGAAATGGCTATGCTTCTTTTGTAAACGATGCATTCTCGGGTGATTTATCAGGGCCTTATACTTGGATTGACAGGTAATTTTAGCAGTAAATGTTTTTCATCATGAATGTATGGATGCAACGGGATCTGAGTTTTCCAATGGGATAGTTTAACAGGGTAAATCTTATTGGGCGATTATGTCATTTACTTATTTGTGTGAGTGGAATAGGGACGTGGCCGATTTCAAACCTTTCTGTTTGACAGGTGGGTATCTCAGCATGAACTTCGATGGCATATTTGCATAATGTGGCTTTATGGATTAATGGACTTTAGACATGGTATTGAAATGGAAATAAAGGTTGTGACTAGACTAGGTTCGTGTGGCATATGGATTCAAATTGTATTCGGATTCATCCTTTCTCCGACCACAAAGGTTGTCCCTATCATATTAATGACTGTGATTAATGTATTCTCTTAAGCTTTGGATCTTGCACTATTGAGTCATTAGTTCTGTCTCAAACAACACTTAAACAGAAAATGAACTATGTGTCATGGCGCAACACTGCGCATATTGACTTTATTATTGAATTTACAAAAAATTTAGAAAACTCAAATCTAACTATTGTACAAGCTCTTTCAGACTAGAGCGACAGTCCCTCTTTCTCAGTTTTGAGACAGGTAGGGCTTCAGGTGAGCGCCATTCACCCATCATGGTCGAAGCACACCATCCAGTTGCATGAGTCTGACTGCTCCTGAAGGTCGGATCTCTACAATCATGAATGGTCCCAACCAGTGCATACGCAGCTTTCCAAGAAGCTTCTAGTACTAGCTATCGTATAGTACCACCTTGTCTCCTTGTGTGAATACCTTGGTCTTAATGTGCCTGTCATTCCAAGATTTGTGTCTTTCTTTTTCAACTGACTAATTAAAGTCTTCTATAAATTTGGTCTCTTCGATTTCTTGTAGTTCTGTACGTCTCTACGCAATGGATTCCTCTTCTGTCATGTGTGTGACTTGTGCAATATACAAACTTGGAGTGACGAACTCTGCAGACACCACTGCCTCTCTCCCATAAACCAACTGGAACGGTGTGTACCTGTGGATTTTCTTTGTGGTTTTCCTATAAGCCCATAGTACAGCTAGAACTCGATCATCCTACGTCTCTACGCAATGGATTCCTCTTATGTCATGTGTGTGACTTGTGCAATATACAAACTTGGAGTGATGAACTCTGCAGACACCACTGCCTCTCTCCCATAAACCAACTGGAACGGTGTGTACCTGTGGATTTTCTTTGTGGTTTTCCTATAAGCTACAGCTAGAACTCGATCATCCTAGTCCTCCCAGTTTGTGCAACAGACCTTTTTTAGTCCCCTTTCCAGGATCTTGTTGAAGGCTTCAACTATTTTGTTGGCCTGTGGGTGGTATGGACTGCTCTTGTGATGTTGAATCAAAAATCATGTTGTAAGTGTTGCTATAGTGTTGCTAATTAAATGATCTCCCTGATCGTTGGTTAGGCTCGTGGGACATCCAAACCGAGTAATCATATTCTTGAAAATGAACCTGGCAGCAGTATCTGTCGAACAGTCATGTATAGTTGTTGCTTCTACCCAACGGGTAATGTAGTCAATCGTGGTAATGATGTACCTAGCCTTTGAATGTTTGGTTTGTGGGGTTGATTGGTCCAATGAAGTCAACTTCCCATTTCTCAAATTCTTGTAGAGATCTAACTGGTTGTAGAGGTAGCTCGTCTCGGCATGATGGCTTTCCCATGTGTTGACAAACATCACACGATCTAGCATATACCTTTTCATCCTTGAAGAGTGTTTCCCACCAAAGCCCTGCCTGTAGAACTTTTTGTGTTGTGGCCATTCCTCCTACGTGGCCTCTTGCAACTCCACTATGGCATTCCCAGAGTATATCCTGACTTTCATGACCCGGGACACACCGTCTAAGGATGTTGTCTAGTCCTAGTTTATACAATTGTCCAGCGCTCACCTGATAATCTGCTGCTCTAACAACTATATGGCGTTTATGGGTTGCGGAATAGGTTTTAGGACAGCCCCTTGTACTGAGAAAGACTGCTATGTCCTCCAGGTATTTTGGTATGGCCTCAATCCTGAACAAATCTATAGGGACATTCTTTAAGCCAAATGGCATCACATTGTATGAAAAATATCCCCATTATGTTATGAAAGTTGTATTTATTTTGTCCTCTTCAGCGATCCTGACTTGATGGTATCCTGAAAATCCGTCTGTGAATGAGTATTCTTCCTTTCCCACAACCTGTTCTAGCACCTCATCTATCAAAGGTTTTGAGAAAGGGTCATGTACACAGGCAGAGTTGAGACTTTTGTGGTCTACATAGACTCTAATATCCTATGTGCCTTTCTTTGAATAACTATCAGGCTAACTCACTCTGCTTATTCTACTGCAAAAATGAGACATGCTTCCAACATCTTATCTATCTTCTTCTTAACCTTCTCTTTTACTATTGGGTTAAGACGGTATGGTCTATGTCTAACAGGCTTGGATATTGGTTTTAACTCAATATTGATTTCTCCCATGACTCCTTTGATTCCCTTTAACTTGAAAAAAAGTCTTTGGGAACAAATCCTCATATTCCCGCAGTAAAATCTTTATTTCCTGACTGGTTTGCTCATCCCATTAGTCTCCCACCATGGCTATCTTGGGTTGATCTATGGTCCCTATGTTGATTTTGTGCAATTTTAATGGGTGATTGTAGGAACTATCGGTCTGGTTGGGTATGGTGTTTTGAATTTCTCTGCTCCCCTCTGTCTCTTTGATGGCTACGTTTCTCAGTTCTTCTAAGTCATCTAGGATTTCTGAATATTTTCTAATCTGATAGCATTCTATAGGCTTCTCAGCTGAGGGCAAGTGGATATTTGTGTGAAGTTCTTGGCTATGTTTAGCACATACCACTAAGTTTGATTTTTTATTACCATTATCTATAAAAAGAAATTCTTTAATCTTTTGTAGGGCTACTTCAAGCTCAGGGTACTTACTTGTGAATGAGAAGTCCTTGCAAAAATGAGCTGCCAATGTTTGCCAGTCATTGGTTTGTCTCTTGGTTTCCTCATGTATAAACCATGGATTGGATCGAGAGAGTGGGAAAATACCTGAACCCAGAAGTGAGAGGGTATCCCCGCATCTTTCCACTATGTCACGCATTGTTCAATGTGTATTCTAGGATCTAATTCTCCACTGAACAGGTGTGCAACTTGGAGATCTGTCTGCATCTTTGATTTCAGCTGCTCCTTATTTTGGAACCTGTACTTGATATCTTGCTTCACCTCGTCTCAAGTTCTGAGTACAGCTTTATGATTAGCCCACCATCTGGCAGGGTTGCTCTGAAAGGCTACATCTAGTACCGAGATTGTTTGATCTTCTCTCACATTTTCCTCCATCTTGTGAAAAAAACTGTCGATATCTGAGGTGCCATCGTATACTGGGTGATCTTTAACTTCAGTCCCAACCCATCTGGTCACTCTGACAGTTGCGCATATTCTTGAGAATATTTCGTCTGACCCTTGTTTCCAACTTTCGAAAGCCAATTCTGAATCTTCATCTGTTGACTGTATACTTCTCCAACTTACTGACCCATCGGCGGTGGGGTTTATATAATGGTTTCTTGTCCCAGTTGTTACAGTGTACAACTCGTCCAAGTCTTCTTTGTCCATATTATTTTCTGTTGGTTCTATCTACCTAGGTCCTACATATGGATCCAAAGGTTGAACTACCTTGATTCCCTCAACCTTAAAAGTCATGGTGTCTTTCTTTAAGTCAATTATTGCATAATTATCATAGGCCCAATCAAAGCCAAGTAGTGCAGGGTAGGGGTTCTTATCTCCCATGATCTCAATGACTTCAAATTCAACCACTATTTTTACTCCTGCTACATCTATTTCCACGTTCTCCATTCTTCCTATGGGGAAGATACAGTATTGGTTTGTCATTCTTAACTGAATTGGGGAATATGTCAGCCTAGGGTTTCCTAAGGCTTCCCAGGTCTTTTTAGGTAGAATGTTCATGTTGGATCCTAGATCCAACATGACATCCTTGATCTCAAATTCATCTAACTAGGATATTAATCTAAATTCCTTGTCGGTTCATACTTTTCTTCGTTGCACTCTCTGAGTACTTTTCTCAGGAATATTGGCCCTTATCCTTGCTTCTAGGGGTTCCTCATTGCCTAAAACTAGGTATAGCGCATTGCACAACTTTTCTGTTAGTTGATCATTCCCTAGAATGTCATAGAATAATTGAAACCAAAGGTCAACTATGCTTTGAGGTTGCTCAGGTTGTCTTGGTATGACTACAGGGTTTCTGGGTGCAGGGGGTAAAGCAAGGACTTGTTCCATCTTAGGGTAAACATTTGGCTAGGGGGGATTCTCTCACATTTCAGGACTAGGAATATTCTGAAATACTTCTATGGAATCTTTAAAGAACAACCTTTGTTTTAGAGGGTCATACATGTCTTCCTTATGTGTTTCTTTTTGGATCTGAGGTAGAGTATCAACATCATCTCTTGTCTTCACTCCTTGAGTAACGATATTAAGGTTGGGAAATTGTCCCTTACTAACCCTCTTGATTTATGAACTAATGAGGTTAGTTCCTCATTGTCGTACTCTATCTTCCCACTTTGCAATTAATTTTGGTCAGTCTTCAATTGTGTTCTCGTTGGTTCTGCAGTGAGAGCACCATGGTCCCCTTGGATGAGGACAATCTCTAGCCAAGTGACCTTTCTCATCACAGTTATAACATCTTCTTGGTCCTCTTCCCCCAGTTCTTCCTCCTCTGAATTCTTCTCCGGCTCCACCTCCTCGACCTCTTCCTCGTCTTTGAGGGTTTTCATTCACCTCGAATGTTGTTCGGTCTAACCTGTCTACAAGTGTATCCAACCCTCTACATTGATTAGTAGTATGTGTGGTAGATGTGCATAACTCATAGTGTACTTTGTTTTTTACTGTCGAATATTTCTACATGATGGGGCACTGTCTTGGCCCATGCCCATGGGTTTGGAAGATTTCACAATACTCGGTTTTTGGTGCTGCTTGGCCTCCTGGAAAATCATGATATGGGGTGGGGTTATGGAATGGTAAGTTCATCGACACTTGTGCAACTCCTCCCATGGGTCCTAGTGGGGATACCATCAGATTTTGAGGAGGTCCCATTCCCCTCATTCACGGACATTCGTTCACCGGATGACCTTCTATATAACATCTAGTGCACCAAACCTGTGGTCATCCTGGTCTGGGTATCGTCAGCTCCTGAATTGTTTTTGTAAGTGTCAATATCTTCCCTTCTAGGTGCACCATATTCACATCTACTGGGGGTTTGGTCACTCTCAGGCTCCCAGGGTATCACGCCATGGCTTTAATTTTCATCGATTTTTCCAAGGCATCTGTTAACGTGGATATCCATTGTTGCATTAGCGGAATCTAAATCAGAGGCAACAACCCCTGAATGTACCACTCCCTTTGATGTTCTTCGTGGATTGGATGTGCCAAACTCCCTATGGAATCTTTAAAATTTTGGTTGTACTCTCAGGCTAATTCACCTTCCCATTGTTGGATCTCACGCAACTCAGACAAACCTTGTTATTCTGACTGAGGTAGTTTGAACTCTTCTATGAACCTCATTCATACCTAGCCAAGTGTGAACTCTTGACCTTGCATCCCTGGCACTCCTGGCTCAGTGATCTTCATGTACCACTTGAGAGCATGACCTCTCAAGGTAGTCTGGAACTCAACCAACTTATTCGCATCCGATGTCCCTATGGTGTTGGTTGTGGAGCCTGATTATCTTCCTGATTTAGAGGTCTTTTCTTTCAGCCGTGTCTATACCCCATGAAGACTTTACACCCATGGAGTATGTACACTCTTCCACACGGGGGAGTGTAGAGGAGGGTTACCCCCTCTGCAGGGGTTTAGGGGAAGTGTCCCGTGATGGGGTTTCGGGGGCGAATCCATCAAAGGAAAAATTGCCTTGTAAATGTATATTGTAAATTCATTGTAAATCAGGACTGTTCATTATAAGGTCGCAGATCTAACAGTAGAGATTATGTTAGGGTTTTTTTCTCTAGAAGGAAACCCTCTTTTATGAGGGAAATGTATTACTGCTATGGTTGATGGCGAATATTGTATTCTGAGATAGGATACTATGAGAGAAATAAGAGGAAGTTACAGCGGGTTTGTTGTAGGTTGTATCCCTTCATATGCTGGATAATAATAAAGGAAGGACCTGGCAATTTCTCTGGTGGATGTAGCCCACACTAGGTGAACCACG